>JAZHYW010068304.1:0-10208 GCA_037355805.1 Ixodes ricinus
GTCCGATCTGGTACTGAAATGTTACGTTCAGGTGCCTGATTCTATCTGATTTTGACCCATCCGCTTTGTGGCCTTTTTATCATATATTGGAGTCCGATCTGGTACTGAAATGTTACGTTCAGGTGCCTGATTCTACTGATTTTGACCCATCCGCTTTGTGGCCTTCTTATCATATATTGGAGTCCGATCTGGTACTGAAATGTTACGTTCAGGTGCCTGATTCTACTGATTTTGACCCATCCGCTTTGTGGCCTTTTTATCATATATTGGAGTCCGATCTGGTACTGAAATGTTACGTTCAGGTGCCTGATTCTACTGATTTTGACCCATCCGCTTTGTGGCCTTTTTATCATATATTGGAGTCCGATCTGGTACTGAAATGTTACGTTCAGGTGCCTGATTCTACTGATTTTGACCCATCCGCTTTGTGGCCTTTTTATCATATATTGGAGTCCGATCTGGTACTGAAATGTTACGTTCAGGTGCCTGATTCTACTGATTTTGACCCATCCGCTTTGTGGCCTTTTTATCATATATTGGAGTCCGATCTGGTACTGAAATGTTACGTTCAGGTGCCTGATTCTACTGATTTTGACCCATCCGCTTTGTGGCCTTCTTATCATATATTGGAGTCCGATCTGGTACTGAAATGTTACGTTCAGGTGCCTGATTCTACTGATTTTGACCCATCCGCTTTGTGGCCTTTTTATCATATATTGGAGTCCGATCTGGTACTGAAATGTTACGTTCAGGTGCCTGATTCTATCTGATTTTGACCCATCCGCTTTGTGGCCTTTTTATCATATATTGGAGTCCGATCTGGTACTGAAATGTTACGTTCAGGTGCCTGATTCTACTGATTTTGACCCATCCGCTTTGTGGCCTTTTTATCATATATTGGAGTCCGATCTGGTACTGAAATGTTACGTTCAGGTGCCTGATTCTTCTGATTTTGACCCGTCCGCTTTGTGGCCTTCTTATCATATATTGGAGTCCGATCTGGTACTGAAATGTTACGTTCAGGTGCCTGATTCTACTGATTTTGACCCATCCGCTTTGTGGCCTTCTTATCATATATTGGAGTCCGATCTGGTACTGAAATGTTACGTTCAGGTGCCTGATTCTACTGATTTTGACCCATCCGCTTTGTGGCCTTTTTATCATATATTGGAGTCCGATCTGGTACTGAAATGTTACGTTCAGGTGCCTGATTCATACTGATTTTGACCCGTCCGCTTTGTGGCCTTCTTATCATATATTGGAGTCCGATCTGGTACTGAAATGTTACGTTCAGGTGCCTGATTCTATCTGATTTTGACCCATCCGCTTTGTGGCCTTTTTATCATATATTGGAGTCCGATCTGGTACTGAAATGTTACGTTCAGGTGCCTGATTCTACTGATTTTGACCCGTCCGCTTTGTGGCCTTCTTATCATATATTGGAGTCCGATCTGGTACTGAAATGTTACGTTCAGGTGCCTGATTCTACTGATTTTGACCCGTCCGCTTTGTGGCCTTTTTATCATATATTGGAGTCCGATCTGGTAC
The DNA here is from genome assembly GCA_037355805.1 of Ixodes ricinus. NCBI lineage: Eukaryota > Metazoa > Arthropoda > Arachnida > Ixodida > Ixodidae > Ixodes > Ixodes ricinus. The sequence continues at coordinate 1,549 of JAZHYW010068304.1, forward strand.
TGAAATGTTACGTTCAGGTGCCTGATTCTACTGATTTTGACCCATCCGCTTTGTGGCCTTCTTATCATATATTGGAGTCCGATCTGGTACTGAAATGTTACGTTCAGGTGCCTGATTCTATCTGATTTTGACCCATCCGCTTTGTGGCCTTTTTATCATATATTGGAGTCCGATCTGGTACTGAAATGTTACGTTCAGGTGCCTGATTCTATCTGATTTTGACCCATCCGCTTTGTGGCCTTTTTATCATATATTGGAGTCCGATCTGGTACTGAAATGTTACGTTCAGGTGCCTGATTCTACTGATTTTGACCCATCCGCTTTGTGGCCTTTTTATCATATATTGGAGTCCGATCTGGTACTGAAATGTTACGTTCAGGTGCCTGATTCTACTGATTTTGACCCGTCCGCTTTGTGGCCTTCTTATCATATATTGGAGTCCGATCTGGTACTGAAATGTTACGTTCAGGTGCCTGATTCTATCTGATTTTGACCCGTCCGCTTTGTGGCCTTTTTATCATATATTGGAGTCCGATCTGGTACTGAAATGTTACGTTCAGGTGCCTGATTCTACTGATTTTGACCCATCCGCTTTGTGGCCTTTTTATCATATATTGGAGTCCGATCTGGTACTGAAATGTTACGTTCAGGTGCCTGATTCTACTGATTTTGACCCATCCGCTTTGTGGCCTTTTTATCATATATTGGAGTCCGATCTGGTACTGAAATGTTACGTTCAGGTGCCTGATTCTACTGATTTTGACCCATCCGCTTTGTGGCCTTTTTATCATATATTGGAGTCCGATCTGGTACTGAAATGTTACGTTCAGGTGCCTGATTCTACTGATTTTGACCCATCCGCTTTGTGGCCTTTTTATCATATATTGGAGTCCGATCTGGTACTGAAATGTTACGTTCAGGTGCCTGATTCTACTGATTTTGACCCATCCGCTTTGTGGCCTTTTTATCATATATTGGAGTCCGATCTGGTACTGAAATGTTACGTTCAGGTGCCTGATTCTATCTGATTTTGACCCGTCCGCTTTGTGGCCTTTTTATCATATATTGGAGTCCGATCTGGTACTGAAATGTTACGTTCAGGTGCCTGATTCTACTGATTTTGACCCGTCCGCTTTGTGGCCTTTTTATCATATATTGGAGTCCGATCTGGTACTGAAATGTTACGTTCAGGTGCCTGATTCTACTGATTTTGACCCATCCGCTTTGTGGCCTTCTTATCATATATTGGAGTCCGATCTGGTACTGAAATGTTACGTTCAGGTGCCTGATTCTATCTGATTTTGACCCATCCGCTTTGTGGCCTTTTTATCATATATTGGAGTCCGATCTGGTACTGAAATGTTACGTTCAGGTGCCTGATTCTACTGATTTTGACCCGTCCGCTTTGTGGCCTTCTTATCATATATTGGAGTCCGATCTGGTACTGAAATGTTACGTTCAGGTGCCTGATTCTTCTGATTTTGACCCGTCCGCTTTGTGGCCTTTTTATCATATATTGGAGTCCGATCTGGTACTGAAATGTTACGTTCAGGTGCCTGATTCTACTGATTTTGACCCATCCGCTTTGTGGCCTTTTTATCATATATTGGAGTCCGATCTGGTACTGAAATGTTACGTTCAGGTGCCTGATTCTACTGATTTTGACCCATCCGCTTTGTGGCCTTTTTATCATATATTGGAGTCCGATCTGGTACTGAAATGTTACGTTCAGGTGCCTGATTCTATCTGATTTTGACCCATCCGCTTTGTGGCCTTTTTATCATATATTGGAGTCCGATCTGGTACTGAAATGTTACGTTCAGGTGCCTGATTCTACTGATTTTGACCCATCCGCTTTGTGGCCTTTTTATCATATATTGGAGTCCGATCTGGTACTGAAATGTTACGTTCAGGTGCCTGATTCTATCTGATTTTGACCCGTCCGCTTTGTGGCCTTCTTATCATATATTGGAGTCCGATCTGGTACTGAAATGTTACGTTCAGGTGCCTGATTCTATCTGATTTTGACCCATCCGCTTTGTGGCCTTTTTATCATATATTGGAGTCCGATCTGGTACTGAAATGTTACGTTCAGGTGCCTGATTCTACTGATTTTGACCCATCCGCTTTGTGGCCTTTTTATCATATATTGGAGTCCGATCTGGTACTGAAATGTTACGTTCAGGTGCCTGATTCTACTGATTTTGACCCATCCGCTTTGTGGCCTTTTTATCATATATTGGAGTCCGATCTGGTACTGAAATGTTACGTTCAGGTGCCTGATTCTACTGATTTTGACCCATCCGCTTTGTGGCCTTTTTATCATATATTGGAGTCCGATCTGGTACTGAAATGTTACGTTCAGGTGCCTGATTCTACTGATTTTGACCCATCCGCTTTGTGGCCTTTTTATCATATATTGGAGTCCGATCTGGTACTGAAATGTTACGTTCAGGTGCCTGATTCTATCTGATTTTGACCCGTCCGCTTTGTGGCCTTTTTATCATATATTGGAGTCCGATCTGGTACTGAAATGTTACGTTCAGGTGCCTGATTCTACTGATTTTGACCCATCCGCTTTGTGGCCTTTTTATCATATATTGGAGTCCGATCTGGTACTGAAATGTTACGTTCAGGTGCCTGATTCTACTGATTTTGACCCATCCGCTTTGTGGCCTTTTTATCATATATTGGAGTCCGATCTGGTACTGAAATGTTACGTTCAGGTGCCTGATTCTACTGATTTTGACCCGTCCGCTTTGTGGCCTTCTTATCATATATTGGAGTCCGATCTGGTACTGAAATGTTACGTTCAGGTGCCTGATTCTATCTGATTTTGACCCGTCCGCTTTGTGGCCTTTTTATCATATATTGGAGTCCGATCTGGTACTGAAATGTTACGTTCAGGTGCCTGATTCTACTGATTTTGACCCATCCGCTTTGTGGCCTTTTTATCATATATTGGAGTCCGATCTGGTACTGAAATGTTACGTTCAGGTGCCTGATTCTATCTGATTTTGACCCATCCGCTTTGTGGCCTTTTTATCATATATTGGAGTCCGATCTGGTACTGAAATGTTACGTTCAGGTGCCTGATTCATACTGATTTTGACCCATCCGCTTTGTGGCCTTTTTATCATATATTGGAGTCCGATCTGGTACTGAAATGTTACGTTCAGGTGCCTGATTCTACTGATTTTGACCCATCCGCTTTGTGGCCTTCTTATCATATATTGGAGTCCGATCTGGTACTGAAATGTTACGTTCAGGTGCCTGATTCTATCTGATTTTGACCCATCCGCTTTGTGGCCTTTTTATCATATATTGGAGTCCGATCTGGTACTGAAATGTTACGTTCAGGTGCCTGATTCTATCTGATTTTGACCCATCCGCTTTGTGGCCTTTTTATCATATATTGGAGTCCGATCTGGTACTGAAATGTTACGTTCAGGTGCCTGATTCTACTGATTTTGACCCATCCGCTTTGTGGCCTTCTTATCATATATTGGAGTCCGATCTGGTACTGAAATGTTACGTTCAGGTGCCTGATTCTACTGATTTTGACCCATCCGCTTTGTGGCCTTTTTATCATATATTGGAGTCCGATCTGGTACTGAAATGTTACGTTCAGGTGCCTGATTCTACTGATTTTGACCCATCCGCTTTGTGGCCTTTTTATCATATATTGGAGTCCGATCTGGTACTGAAATGTTACGTTCAGGTGCCTGATTCTACTGATTTTGACCCATCCGCTTTGTGGCCTTCTTATCATATATTGGAGTCCGATCTGGTACTGAAATGTTACGTTCAGGTGCCTGATTCTATCTGATTTTGACCCATCCGCTTTGTGGCCTTTTTATCATATATTGGAGTCCGATCTGGTACTGAAATGTTACGTTCAGGTGCCTGATTCTTCTGATTTTGACCCATCCGCTTTGTGGCCTTTTTATCATATATTGGAGTCCGATCTGGTACTGAAATGTTACGTTCAGGTGCCTGATTCTACTGATTTTGACCCATCCGCTTTGTGGCCTTTTTATCATATATTGGAGTCCGATCTGGTACTGAAATGTTACGTTCAGGTGCCTGATTCTATCTGATTTTGACCCATCCGCTTTGTGGCCTTCTTATCATATATTGGAGTCCGATCTGGTACTGAAATGTTACGTTCAGGTGCCTGATTCTACTGATTTTGACCCATCCGCTTTGTGGCCTTCTTATCATATATTGGAGTCCGATCTGGTACTGAAATGTTACGTTCAGGTGCCTGATTCTATCTGATTTTGACCCATCCGCTTTGTGGCCTTTTTATCATATATTGGAGTCCGATCTGGTACTGAAATGTTACGTTCAGGTGCCTGATTCTATCTGATTTTGACCCATCCGCTTTGTGGCCTTTTTATCATATATTGGAGTCCGATCTGGTACTGAAATGTTACGTTCAGGTGCCTGATTCTATCTGATTTTGACCCATCCGCTTTGTGGCCTTTTTATCATATATTGGAGTCCGATCTGGTACTGAAATGTTACGTTCAGGTGCCTGATTCTACTGATTTTGACCCATCCGCTTTGTGGCCTTCTTATCATATATTGGAGTCCGATCTGGTACTGAAATGTTACGTTCAGGTGCCTGATTCTATCTGATTTTGACCCATCCGCTTTGTGGCCTTCTTATCATATATTGGAGTCCGATCTGGTACTGAAATGTTACGTTCAGGTGCCTGATTCTATCTGATTTTGACCCGTCCGCTTTGTGGCCTTCTTATCATATATTGGAGTCCGATCTGGTACTGAAATGTTACGTTCAGGTGCCTGATTCTACTGATTTTGACCCATCCGCTTTGTGGCCTTTTTATCATATATTGGAGTCCGATCTGGTACTGAAATGTTACGTTCAGGTGCCTGATTCTACTGATTTTGACCCATCCGCTTTGTGGCCTTTTTATCATATATTGGAGTCCGATCTGGTACTGAAATGTTACGTTCAGGTGCCTGATTCTATCTGATTTTGACCCATCCGCTTTGTGGCCTTCTTATCATATATTGGAGTCCGATCTGGTACTGAAATGTTACGTTCAGGTGCCTGATTCTATCTGATTTTGACCCATCCGCTTTGTGGCCTTTTTATCATATATTGGAGTCCGATCTGGTACTGAAATGTTACGTTCAGGTGCCTGATTCTATCTGATTTTGACCCATCCGCTTTGTGGCCTTCTTATCATATATTGGAGTCCGATCTGGTACTGAAATGTTACGTTCAGGTGCCTGATTCTACTGATTTTGACCCATCCGCTTTGTGGCCTTCTTATCATATATTGGAGTCCGATCTGGTACTGAAATGTTACGTTCAGGTGCCTGATTCTACTGATTTTGACCCATCCGCTTTGTGGCCTTTTTATCATATATTGGAGTCCGATCTGGTACTGAAATGTTACGTTCAGGTGCCTGATTCTATCTGATTTTGACCCGTCCGCTTTGTGGCCTTCTTATCATATATTGGAGTCCGATCTGGTACTGAAATGTTACGTTCAGGTGCCTGATTCTATCTGATTTTGACCCGTCCGCTTTGTGGCCTTTTTATCATATATTGGAGTCCGATCTGGTACTGAAATGTTACGTTCAGGTGCCTGATTCTATCTGATTTTGACCCGTCCGCTTTGTGGCCTTCTTATCATATATTGGAGTCCGATCTGGTACTGAAATGTTACGTTCAGGTGCCTGATTCTATCTGATTTTGACCCATCCGCTTTGTGGCCTTTTTATCATATATTGGAGTCCGATCTGGTACTGAAATGTTACGTTCAGGTGCCTGATTCTACTGATTTTGACCCATCCGCTTTGTGGCCTTTTTATCATATATTGGAGTCCGATCTGGTACTGAAATGTTACGTTCAGGTGCCTGATTCTATCTGATTTTGACCCATCCGCTTTGTGGCCTTCTTATCATATATTGGAGTCCGATCTGGTACTGAAATGTTACGTTCAGGTGCCTGATTCATCTGATTTTGACCCGTCCGCTTTGTGGCCTTTTTATCATATATTGGAGTCCGATCTGGTACTGAAATGTTACGTTCAGGTGCCTGATTCTACTGATTTTGACCCATCCGCTTTGTGGCCTTTTTATCATATATTGGAGTCCGATCTGGTACTGAAATGTTACGTTCAGGTGCCTGATTCTACTGATTTTGACCCATCCGCTTTGTGGCCTTTTTATCATATATTGGAGTCCGATCTGGTACTGAAATGTTACGTTCAGGTGCCTGATTCTACTGATTTTGACCCGTCCGCTTTGTGGCCTTTTTATCATATATTGGAGTCCGATCTGGTACTGAAATGTTACGTTCAGGTGCCTGATTCTACTGATTTTGACCCATCCGCTTTGTGGCCTTCTTATCATATATTGGAGTCCGATCTGGTACTGAAATGTTACGTTCAGGTGCCTGATTCTACTGATTTTGACCCGTCCGCTTTGTGGCCTTTTTATCATATATTGGAGTCCGATCTGGTACTGAAATGTTACGTTCAGGTGCCTGATTCTACTGATTTTGACCCATCCGCTTTGTGGCCTTTTTATCATATATTGGAGTCCGATCTGGTACTGAAATGTTACGTTCAGGTGCCTGATTCTACTGATTTTGACCCATCCGCTTTGTGGCCTTTTTATCATATATTGGAGTCCGATCTGGTACTGAAATGTTACGTTCAGGTGCCTGATTCTACTGATTTTGACCCATCCGCTTTGTGGCCTTTTTATCATATATTGGAGTCCGATCTGGTACTGAAATGTTACGTTCAGGTGCCTGATTCTACTGATTTTGACCCATCCGCTTTGTGGCCTTTTTATCATATATTGGAGTCCGATCTGGTACTGAAATGTTACGTTCAGGTGCCTGATTCTACTGATTTTGACCCATCCGCTTTGTGGCCTTTTTATCATATATTGGAGTCCGATCTGGTACTGAAATGTTACGTTCAGGTGCCTGATTCTACTGATTTTGACCCATCCGCTTTGTGGCCTTCTTATCATATATTGGAGTCCGATCTGGTACTGAAATGTTACGTTCAGGTGCCTGATTCTATCTGATTTTGACCCATCCGCTTTGTGGCCTTTTTATCATATATTGGAGTCCGATCTGGTACTGAAATGTTACGTTCAGGTGCCTGATTCTACTGATTTTGACCCATCCGCTTTGTGGCCTTCTTATCATATATTGGAGTCCGATCTGGTACTGAAATGTTACGTTCAGGTGCCTGATTCTATCTGATTTTGACCCGTCCGCTTTGTGGCCTTTTTATCATATATTGGAGTCCGATCTGGTACTGAAATGTTACGTTCAGGTGCCTGATTCTACTGATTTTGACCCATCCGCTTTGTGGCCTTCTTATCATATATTGGAGTCCGATCTGGTACTGAAATGTTACGTTCAGGTGCCTGATTCTACTGATTTTGACCCATCCGCTTTGTGGCCTTTTTATCATATATTGGAGTCCGATCTGGTACTGAAATGTTACGTTCAGGTGCCTGATTCTACTGATTTTGACCCGTCCGCTTTGTGGCCTTCTTATCATATATTGGAGTCCGATCTGGTACTGAAATGTTACGTTCAGGTGCCTGATTCTATCTGATTTTGACCCATCCGCTTTGTGGCCTTTTTATCATATATTGGAGTCCGATCTGGTACTGAAATGTTACGTTCAGGTGCCTGATTCTACTGATTTTGACCCATCCGCTTTGTGGCCTTTTTATCATATATTGGAGTCCGATCTGGTACTGAAATGTTACGTTCAGGTGCCTGATTCTACTGATTTTGACCCATCCGCTTTGTGGCCTTCTTATCATATATTGGAGTCCGATCTGGTACTGAAATGTTACGTTCAGGTGCCTGATTCTACTGATTTTGACCCATCCGCTTTGTGGCCTTTTTATCATATATTGGAGTCCGATCTGGTACTGAAATGTTACGTTCAGGTGCCTGATTCTACTGATTTTGACCCATCCGCTTTGTGGCCTTTTTATCATATATTGGAGTCCGATCTGGTACTGAAATGTTACGTTCAGGTGCCTGATTCTACTGATTTTGACCCATCCGCTTTGTGGCCTTTTTATCATATATTGGAGTCCGATCTGGTACTGAAATGTTACGTTCAGGTGCCTGATTCTACTGATTTTGACCCATCCGCTTTGTGGCCTTTTTATCATATATTGGAGTCCGATCTGGTACTGAAATGTTACGTTCAGGTGCCTGATTCTACTGATTTTGACCCGTCCGCTTTGTGGCCTTTTTATCATATATTGGAGTCCGATCTGGTACTGAAATGTTACGTTCAGGTGCCTGATTCTACTGATTTTGACCCATCCGCTTTGTGGCCTTCTTATCATATATTGGAGTCCGATCTGGTACTGAAATGTTACGTTCAGGTGCCTGATTCTACTGATTTTGACCCATCCGCTTTGTGGCCTTTTTATCATATATTGGAGTCCGATCTGGTACTGAAATGTTACGTTCAGGTGCCTGATTCTACTGATTTTGACCCGTCCGCTTTGTGGCCTTCTTATCATATATTGGAGTCCGATCTGGTACTGAAATGTTACGTTCAGGTGCCTGATTCTTCTGATTTTGACCCGTCCGCTTTGTGGCCTTCTTATCATATATTGGAGT
>JAZHYW010068305.1:0-17338 GCA_037355805.1 Ixodes ricinus
TGCGATTTTCGATTGATTCAATGCGTGCGGGTTTTAATCTTCCCTCCGTATGAAGGCTGGCTCCTTTAATCATGCAGCTGCTAGAACCTTCTGTCATGCCTCTAATATTGTTGGCAATTCCAAATGACTTTTGCAATCCTCAAGTACATTCACTTTCTATCATCAATTTACAGGTGACACGGTGCTGTAATTTTAAGAAGAAAGAGAAAAATAGGAACTCTGTGCAGTATGACTGTGCCTTTCTATTGGGCCACAGCCAGTTCCGACTAATGAGAACATGGGACAGAGATAAATAGTGCGGTCTATGCTTGCGGTAGATGCGGTTTCTGAAGGTTTTGTTACGCTGCCTTTCATTGTCCAGACGTTTATGCATTCTTAGAGGTAACTAGGCTGACTTTATCACTTTGATTTGAGGCACATGCAGACTGCCAAACAGATACTATAAATGAGTGGCTATAGCTGGGACCGAGGCGATGCCAATAGACCATTTTCAAAAGTTCATCAAGCTGCATTCGCAGCCGCCATATTTGGCATAGTGCAGCTCGAAGCGCGCGATTGGATTTGATTGCAACCTGAGCGCGCTTCGAGCTGCAATCTATGCCAAAATATGCTGACTGCAACCTTGATGAACTTTGAAAATGGTCTATTGGCCTCGCCTCGGTCCCAGCCACTCATTTATAGTATCTGTTTGGCAATCTGCATGTGCCCCTCAAATCAAAGTGATAAAGTCAACCTAGATTACAATCTAGAATGCATAAACGTCTGGACAATGAAGACGTAACTAAAATTCAGAAACCACGCTCCCCGCAAGCCGCATATTATCTCTGTCTATGTTCTCATTAGTCGAGACTGGCTGTGAGCTTAGAAAAGGCGGTCATACTGCACAGATTCCTATTTTTTCTCTTTCTTCTTAAAATTACAGCACCGTATCCGCAATTGATAAGTGAATGTATATTAGGAGCATGACAGAAGGTTCTATTGCCCAGCTGCATGATTAAAGGATCAGCAACTATACGGAGAGAAGATTAAGACCCGCACGCATTGAATCAATCCCGAAAATCGCACAATATTTGGAATATGCCAGGATGTCTGCACTATTTAGCTTGAGAATCGGTACTTACTGCTCAAGTCTGATATTGCGTTGATAAATGTACATCTGTCATTGCTGTGCTACAAATACAAAGGCGTATGTTTCTTTAAAATAGATGGTGGGGATAAAATATTTTACTCTAAAGTGTCTTGCAATTTTCGGTTAGTTTTTTTTTTTTTCTAGACGCTTTTCGGTTTTTACGTTTGCTGAAGTATTTATCGAATTTCTGATGAGAGAGTACACTTAAGGAGAGTTATTTTTCATTGCCGCAAAATTTGTCTAAGTACAAAACGCACATAACTTGTTCACCCAACACAAACACCCAGTATGAATGGTTCTAATAATATAAAGCACGGTGTAGACGCCTTTATTAGGATGACACTACAATGGCTCAGAACCTTATAATGAAAGTATTTTATGCTCCGTGAATGAAAGAATAAAGGCACCTCGTAATTAATTATTCTGCGTGTTTAATTTAACAACGGTAAGTTACCCGCAAAGGAGCGTCTGGTGTCTCTACTCTTGATGAGATATTAAGCCAGTTCACTACCACTGCGAGCTGGGGGCCTTTAGCGTGTACCACATAGCAGTGACAGACAACAGCACGCAGGTGCAATATTCATCCAAATAAAATCGGGCAGGGATGGTTATTAACGTACAAAAGGGAAGCTTCTGCGTGTTGGTAAGGCATGACGATTTAAAACGTACAGCGCAAAAAGACAGGACAGAACGAAGAGAACACGCAATCACTGAACTTACAACTGAAGTTTTATCGTCAAGGAGCAAATCTTATATTAGACGATCAACCAAAACCCCATACACACACACCCTCTGACACACCAGTAGGTTGCAGCGCCCTTGTCACGGTCGCGGTTGTCGTGCAAAAAATTGTGACTCAGCGATTGTGTGTCCTGTTACTTGTGTCCTGCCTTTGTGCGCTGTAAGTTTTAATCACCGTGGTTGTTAGACTGAGATTCCTGGACTCTGCTCCTCGAGCCTATCGACTCTGTGCTCCGGGCTGCGGTGTGCTAACACGTCCGGCCTCCGATCCCTAAAGACACCTACCAAAGGCGCGTGTCTTGAAGACCTTAACTTGGGCTTGACTCTTGTGGACTTGCCCGAAGCACGAAGCGGTCGAATGAATTACGACGCAGTAGTTGGTGACCGGCGTTGTGTTGAGTACCAGGCTCATGGCACGAGTCTCCTCTTCGTGGCAGTCGACTTGCTGCGAGCTCGGACACGAGTCCGGGTTCGCACACACCATGACCTTGTATGGTCCCAGTGGTTCCCATACGAGTTGAGGAGGAGTCCAGTGTATCTTCGTTTTCCTTGGGTCTATAGGGTCATCTTTTATGTCCATTGGAGGCCCTGGATCTGTAGAGCAGAAAAGGTACGTTTTCAAGCAAATGTTGCTATATAGAATTGTTTTACGTATAGACTACAGACTTATAGATTGCTAGACTAGTATGAAAATGTCGTTTATCTTGCCCACAATCAATATTATTATTATTCGCTTTTAGAATACCCAGTGACATTTAGAGTAATATATATATATTTTGATGAGTCTGCTTATGCTGTTTTGTTCTTGTTGTATGCGGTTCTATACCGGGGTCGTTCGAGATAATCAAACAGGGATTTTCGGTCCGTATAAATAATCTACGCATTGCAGAATGCTGGCACTCCGCCCTACTAATATACCAGCTAGGATAAGATGCGCAAGGTTGAAAACATGACGTTATCTGGATCAAAACGATAAAAGGGGAAGACCAAATTTCTCTACGAGCAGACGTCCACCTCATTCTTATTTCGTCAAGAACAACGAATATGATTGTTGGCACCTGTGGCATTTATAACAGTGTAAACGTTTTGTCAGCAAGGAATAGAATATTGTTTTTTTCTTGCTGATAATTTTGTTTTGTGACTGGAAATCAATGCCACAGCCTCCCACAATACTATTTCCTTGTTTGACAAAATTAAACTTAGGTTTTCGCCTTTTACCTTTTTATTCATCTTCGTCTTTCCTTCTATTTTTTGATCAGGTAACGTCACACTCTCAAACTTTTCAGATCCTATTCCCACCGATAGCGTCATATGCTGACGCAGTTTCAGTTTTCTGCTATGCAGAATTTATTTATGCAGATAAAAAGACATTGTAAACGGGATTCATTTGTTTTGGTTGAACCAGGTGAATCATCAACCAGATAAGCAAAATGCGCCAGGAAGGAAACTTTTAGTTTGAGAGATATTTTTATTTGCACTAGCGGGCAATAGCCGGCTATATTATCAATACCATTTAAGCGTGCTCCCCTGTAAATATAAGGAACGGAACTAAGACGAAATAAAGTTACAAAAGCATTTTGTCTGATATTTCCAAACTGGTAGTACTGAGTAGCAAACAGAGTATACTTATTACTAATGGTCATTCACTGATTAAATATTAACTATGTTTGACATTACAAGACCACAATTCACTGGACACCAGTGATCAGTAGGTCACGTACACACTGGCTGTTCTTTGATATACTGCGTTGTGTCACGCGAACCTCAAATGTCTCAGTCATTCACTGTCATAACTCGGCTAAGACCTCACAACGTCCTCAGAATCTAATTAAACGCCACTCTGTGGATGGACCTTACAGTGGCATAAGACTGCGTTTCAATATGTTGTAAATTAAAGACAAGGGTTCAGTTTTTTCGGGAAATACCGATAAACGCCAAAAATTAACTTCCGAACTTCTTTTATTTTTTTTTTGTGGGGGGGGAAGGGGGTGTTCAAGATGAGTTAAAACTTTAAAAAATACCGGATTCGGGTTGTACTTGTATAAAAAATCTGAAGCTTGACGGAAATAATTTTTAGGTGTTGACTCCAAACACTATACCCAATCAAGTGTCCGCAATAATGCATATTTTGTCGCGAACACGCACACCTGACCTCGTTTTGTTCATGCGCATCTTCCCTGGAGGATGCACATAAAGGTTAGTTCGTAAACCTATGTCGGTGTCGCTCGTAGCAAACTAGACGTCAGCAGCGACGAAGAAACGTGGCCAAGCGTTCGGCGTTTGCAGCGTGGGAAGCGATGCGAGAGGTAGCTTCGCGAAGCCATTATGAGTCACGGTTAATCCGGTCTTCTGTTCGCTTCTCGTTTTTTTTTTTTTTTTGCTTGCGAATGAAACTGTCGCAAATGTTTGAACTAAAGTCATTGCTTTCTGGGAAAGTAGCGTCAAACTCTCTCATGGTCGCTATTTTGGTTCATGAAGTTACCTTTCAGTTTCTCCTTGACACCATCTATTCTTGGCGAGCCATAAAAATTTCTTTTGCCAGGTCGCTTTATAAAGTCATTTCTTGAATAGCGATATTTCGATATCCACACACCGGCGAAACAAGAGATTGTCTTCTCACCACCACCACATGCTGCATCTGTGATTGGCGGCGTTAAAAGAAAATGTTCCGTCTTGAAATACGCGAAAGCAACAATACCCTTGTAAGAGATCTGTAGAGATAAGCATGATTGGTAAGTTGATTGCATGTACAGTGGCAAAACACTTATACTGGAGAGGAACGCTTTCAGTGCGATGACGATGTTCCACTGCGATCTTGGTGCGACTGGTTCAGAGCCGCCCTTCCGAAGCTTCAACAATATGAATGGAGCGAAATGGCAATTGACGTGGCAACCTGGGCAGATGTTTGTGCCCGGATAGCAGACAAGGCAAGGCAGTGGCGCTACTTTACCAGGGTTGAGTGACTTTAGTATAAGCCCGAATTAAGCCCCGGTAAACCGAAATAAACATGAGGTTTTAGAGCGCAGCTCTTAGGCGCCCGTTTCCGGGTTGAGCGGCGTCGGCGTCGGCGTAACCGCGTGCGTTGCACCGTGAGACGTCGCAGTTTTCCGCTAAATTTAGCGGCGAAACCTGAATTGGTGTTGATGTCATGTGATCATCAATTTCCCTTCTAAATTTAGCGGGGAAACTTAACCCGCTAAACTTGGCGGGAAATTTTCGCTAAATCTCCTGCTAAATTTAGCGTGAACATTTTTCCGCTAATTTAGCGAGAAAATTTTCGCAAAATGTAGAGCGGATATTTGCAGAATGTTCCGAATGGGAGGGTATGAGAGAGGAGAGTACAGAGGGCACTAGGGCGTACCCGTCCTCCGTACCCTCCTCCTCCTCCTCAAGAGCTGCGCTCTAATTCGGCATTACAGGGAATTGTAAACGTCGTTCATTTTTCTTTGTCCGGACACCAAACATCTACAATAAACAGCACTCCCAAACTGGAGAAAAATTAACCTCCCATAACATAGGAACCCTAGTTACAACTTATGAGGGATTACGTCTGAGTATGGAACCGCGAGTCACTTGGGCCCCGTCCCTGGCATGAACCGTGGCGAGACATTTAAGTTTACTTGTATGTGACATAGGAAGCATGGATGAGCCGGTGACGTTTAACTTGGGCTCTCCAGAGCGTAGCCTGAGAGAACACAGTCGAACGTTACTGTGCGAATGGGTCTCAAAGAGCGGACAGGCAAGATGCCACCGACAGCGCTTCTCTGTTGTTACAATTTCGATCTAGACTCAGAGCGGTCACTTGTCAATGCTTGTCAATGCGCTTGCTCGTCGCAGCAGACGTAAAGAAATCCAGCGTACAGGCTTGTAATCTATAGTCAGCGACAGCTCAAGAAAGAGCGGGGTATGGCTTATGAGTTGTTCGCGTCTCGCTTTCTGATTCGTTCTTCGGCGTCCTTGTCAGGTAATACAACAAGCTCGATTGGCTGAGGAACGATAATAAGATGCGCAGAGCTCGCCGCACCCTGCGCAGCTGTCAGTGACATTCTGAGGTGTCGGGTGGATGCTGCGAAGAAAGGAGCACAAAGACCGTTGCCCTAATTTGTTGTGTGCTTTCTGCGTACTACTTCGAGATTTTCGCAAAATCGTTGGTCAAACCCAAAAATACTGGATTCTGCAAAACGCTCCCGTTTTACGTTTTCCTAACTGCGGTGTCCGAACCCGCTCCAGCGTAGGTCTTTCTTTTTCTTTAGACAGTTCTTGGAGACACATTATATCCCAGCAGATGTTCAGGTTTAATAAGGCGAAAGTGGCGCGAATACGTTTTTCCGGGTGCATGAAAAAATATTTGTGAGCTTACAACCGGCTGCGTGAAAAGTTTGCTAATACCATTCCAGGGACCTTGTGTCCACGAGAGCATTTATGGAAAAGAGACAAGCTAAAAACCTTGCTTAATAGTGATTTTCGTTTGTTAGTTCAATTGCGACTGTGCCAATTTACCTCTGTCCTTTCATCTCCCTCCCATTTTCTTTACACCCCTTACCAAGCATTTGAAGGAGCCTTACCTTTCCCTGGCACTTGGATGTTGCTCAGTGTAACTCCGGCTGAGAATTCTGATGACGAGGACGACTTCTGTGTGAAAACTGTCACGTCTAAGGTGGTGCACGATTCGAGGTCCTCGCAGGTTATCTGCGTCTGCGTCGGGTCCAGTGTGGTTCCGTTGCGGCATGTGCCTATTCTGGTGCCGCTCGTGCGGAAGATCACCTTGTAGCCTTCGAACACCGCTGGAGGTCTGTTCCAGGCCAAAGACATTGAGCTTGGAGTTCGGAACAGGACACGGAGGTTGGTAACTTCTGTAAGTACTGAAACAAAACAAAACATAAAAACATACTGCCATATTGAAAGTGGGAAACCAAATATATCGTAACTAATGGTGTTTTTTGTTACGTCGGACAGGAGACATTTAGTACACATCAATGTGCGTCTCGTGTCTCCTCTATGGGTGATAAATTTAGACAGTAGCAATACTACTGGTAGCATGGGCTGTTTAATCACACATGTTTAGAGATACACGAACGCACTCCGATGAGATGCTCATTAAAAACGGTGTGTGCATGTTTATACAACCGCAAGTTAATCTGCCTCAGTGGGCGTCTGGTGTTTCAGCTGTAAATGAGCTATTTAGCAAGTGCGGTACGACCGCTAGCCTGCCAGGGTCTTTAACGTGCACAACACTGTAGTGACACACGACCAGACGCCGGTACGATACTCATACAGATCGAAACGGGCTGGGGTGCTGGATTGAAGCCAGGATCTCTGGGCTCTGCAGCGCGGGCGTTTCCTCCACGTTCTCCGAGTTTTTGTGCGCAAAATCCATTGAATCCATGGAAAGTAGCGACATTGCCTTCCTCTGCCTGCTAGCCAAACACATAGAAATATTAACATACAGACAGCCAAAACCTCAATAGGCGATTGGCAAATCGGTCTCTGCTTGCCATGGCAATCGCCATTTCGGCCCTTTGAAATCTTCGAAGCTTCGAGAGGGTCCATCTATTACAGTCGCACCAAGATCAATATAAAGCATCATCGTGCCTGAAGGCGTTCCTCGCCAATATCAAAATGGCATGTGTACCAGCAATGTCTAATCATGCCCACCTCCACGGATATCTTACAACTGACCGATCTCACAAACCAGTTTGACTACGCCACCGTTGTCGCAATGCATCGAGAGAACTTTAGTCTTTCTGCAGGGGCGACAAGCGCGCTGGAGCTCTGCGCCTGTAGAACACAAGACGGCACAAGCCCTCGCATCGACGGCCGTCTGCCTCCTGTTAACCAATGTTATGGCGGAAAGCGCCGAACGCTTAGTTAGATCTGTGTATTATATTGTTCCTGCGTATCTTAAAACAGGAAAATTATTTCTAAATGCTTCGAAGCTCCGGCATTGCATGTGGTGATGGTACGAGGATGTACGCTTGTTACCATAGTGTGTGGATAGCAAAATCTCGGTATACAAGAAAAAGTTTTATAAAGTTATTCGTCACCGCGAATTTAGATCGCCTCACCAAGAATGGAGACGTCACGGAAAAATGCATGGGAAGCTTGGCGCTACTCTCCCACAGTCTACGTGCTACCTCACCGCAACTCAGAGCATGTGAAGCGAAATCTGCAAGGAGCCCCGAAATCCCGCATTTAATGCCCACTCTTTCCCTTTTTATCTGAATAAGTATAAGTGGGATCGGTGGCCGAGTGGGCTAGCGCAAACCATCTCGGAGCACTTGCAGCGAAAGCTCGCACTGTAGAACCCAGGATTATCTGTTCAATCCCCACTCCTGCCCGCTTCAATCTGGATGAGCATCGTATCGGCGTGCGGTCGTGTACCCCTACTGCGTGATGCACGCCAAAAACCCCAGGCTAGCGGTTCTACTGGACTGGAAAAATTTCTCATCTACAACTGGTAGACTCGTCACCTGTTGAGGCAGACCAAGTTCTGGGCTGTATAAACACACATACGACCCAAATTGTTTACTCTTTTACAGTAACGAGCGCCGTTTGCGGAGGTGTTTTCGAACGACAAATCAAGGACAGCCCAACTCGCCTTTGTCCTTCAGCCTGCGCAACGCACGCTGAAGCACATCCCAAACATATTACCTCCGATCAATTCAGGGAGACGTGTTCTACTGTCAACGGTTTCTTTCACAAGGGTTGAGACACCGTGGAACAAACCAACCCTTCTCTGCCATCAACACCATAGCCAATAAAAATCCTGTATGTAACTTTTAAAAAATTTCTGAACACAGTAGAGCTTTCGTCATTTAAATTCGTTCGAGAATATTTTTCCCCGGGCTTCTAGGTAGAAAGATCTATACAACACTACAGGGAAGAGCACAAGGACCACAACTTGCCTGTACTGTTGTTTTGAAAAAATGCTGCTAAAATATTCGAAAAAATAAAACAAAATAAAACATGTGCGCAAAATACGAGCCGGACAAAAACAACTCCTAGTAGGTAGCCTTGAATCTCACTTGCACATACACAAAAAGTACATATTCAGACAAGGCTCTGAATTGGCGCACTTTGCCCGTCGCGCGCTAAAATAGATTTTGTCAGGTAAAAAAAGATAAAGCTTAGATTTTGCCGCAAAAATAAATGTGTTTATAATAAAACTTCCCACATAACGCGCTAAAAAATGCTCGTTGGACTCGTTCGCTCTCAGAGAATATCGAAAAAAGTACTATGCAATTTTTATATATTTACACGCAGGCAGTACAATACCTGCAATACGTGCTGTAAGCTCGATGAGAACGACTAAATTGCACACTGTGGCATGTGTAAACGATCGACAAATGCCTGCCTGTACACTTATCTGGCTTCATGCGCAGTTAAACAGCAAATTCCGCCTATACGGGTCACTGTAGAAGTAGCGTATTTATATTACTTCTATGTGGTTAAGTGACGTGGTTACCCAACTAACGATTTCAGACAAACTAGGCTTATGGTCCCACTCGATAAGCCAAAAACCTATACATGTCTGCCAATTTACAGCACTTCCACTATATTTCCAAAACTTGTTGACATTGCGCACTGCCTAAGTTATGATATTTTCGTCGGCACAAAATAGGGTAACATTATCGGCATAATCAAACACCCGTAGCTCAATACTTGCAGAGTAATTAAAAAAAATTGTTTCTGAGTAAATACTTTCAAACAAACAGTTTAAATAAAGATGCGAAAAACAAGTGCCGACTGGAACAACCCTGTCGGAACTCGGCCATCACTGTTTCTTTATACATCACGTGTCGTAACAGAAGTCATTGAATATATCCCGATAATGGAATGTGGGCGATGAGTCTATGAAGTGACTGTTTGGTCAACAACCGAAAACATTTTCTTGACTACAAGTTAACGTACAGCGCGGTGCAACGGTCGCTGTTCTGGTGCAAGCGCAGAGCGAACTCTCCTGGCCAAACGGAAGTCGCTTTTTTTTTTCTTGCCATGAAGTATCTGCATTTATCATGTAAACTAATCGGTTATAGAAATATACCTATTGCTAAATTACCCAAGCATCAAGGAGAATACAGGGAATTGTGTTCCACGCGCCACACGCGCACGCCTTCCCCGTTTAAAAGATTCGAAGTAATTACCAAAATAAAGCGTTGATAAATGGGCAAGCAAGTTGCCATTTGTTTTAGGCATTTGCTTTAGAAAGTTACTAATGCTGGCGCCAGCTCGTGCGACGCGTGGGACACCATTCTCTGCATTATTCATGATGCTTGGTTAGTTTAACAATAAATATCTATTGGATTCATAACAATGGGTACCCGGTGATAGAATGAATCAACATTTCAATCTATTGGCGACGTGCGCGATCGAAAGCGTCGCTGTGGTCGGCCTTCCACGATTGGCCGAATGCTGACTATTACGTCAGCAAAGGATTTCTCATCGACGGAAATAAGAGGAATGGAAGAACTTCAATTTCGACGGTGTTGGTAGTGTTGCTTTAAGAACGCAATGATTTCAAGCTTCCACCATGCTCCTTACAAACCCCATCGAACTTGCTGTTCGCAAGGTAATGACGTCACGAAAGGTAACCATAGGAGGGCGCCACTAACACATTTCGCCGCTAATAGGCTATTAGTAACGCAATGCCTTGCGTCCCGTCCTCGCTACGCGAGGACGTTTTATCAGACTGCTTGAGCGGTAGAAATCAGAGTGTGTGAGAAATTGGTACAAGAAATGACCGCTACTTTTGCCGTACTTTTTTATCTCACGTGATTGCGACAAATCACCGTCACACCTGGTGCGTTTTCATGCCTGGACTGACCTGATATTAGCTGCAAGTGTGATGGCCTTGCTGCTGAGCACGTTTTTCGAAAGAGTTTTCTTTCACACCACATAAGTTGTTTTTCTCGGCAAGAACACATAGCACAGACTCCCAGTGCGGTGCGATGACGTTATGTAAAAACCATGCAAGGATCGCAAGACGAATCACTCTAAATTTCAGTCTGTTGTAGCGATATTGTTGCTTCTAAAGAGGGTGGTCTGGTCGAAACATAATATTGTAATACACGAAGAAATAACTCGATTGAAATAAATCGAATTATATATTATATATTTTTTATCGGCGTCGCCGTCGGCGTAACCGCGCGGTGCATTATGGAACGCGTGACGTCACTGATGACGTAATCAGTGGCGTCATCAGTGGCGTCATCAGTGACGTCATCGTCATCGTCACTGATGACGTAATAGGCATCGGCATCGTCACTGCATGATGACGTCATCAGTAACGTCACTGATGACGTCATCGGCATCAGCATCCTCAACGTCGCTGATGACGTCATCGGGATCCGCATCGTCATCGCCATCGTCACTGATGACGTGCAGTCGAGATGACGGTAATGATGACGTCACCGGTGACGTCACTGATGACGTGATTGAGATCGTCACGTGACCTCATAGGTGTCGCGTGACCCCCGTGAGGTCACGTGACCCTCGTGAGGCGACGACGACGCCGCTCGGAGGGGAGGAGTAGCAGACAGGATGGAGAGGTGAGGAGGAGGGAGGAAGGATATACCTTCCCTCAGTAGCCTTCCCTCTTCCTCCTCAAGAGCTGCGCTCTAATTCGGCGTTAGAGGGAGTTGTAAACAGCTTTCGTTTTTTTTATGGCAAAATAAAGAGATTTGATCAGCACTGCAAAAAAACATGTGAAGGTCTTTCACCAGCACTTCATATTCATTCCCGAGTATGACTAAAATATATCTGACCTATTTTTTTTACGAGATAACAAGGTTTGAAGAATGTCAATACAGTTCCGAATCACTTGCTGGAGCTCTACTCGCAAGTCCGAGCAGCGGCGGCACTAGGATAGTTCGTGACGTCAAACGTTGTTTCGGAGGGCAGAGGCTCCCTTCTTTACGGCGTTGTGCGTTGTAATAATAGTGAGCGTTTGTGGCCTAAAGGGGTGTCCAAACAGGACACTACGATACGCACGACTCCTGCAAGTCGTTGCTGCGCGCCGCTGGCTCCGCTTCCGGCCGTCGGAGGGAAACTTCCCTCCCGTCAAAGCAGCCGGGGGAAGCGTCCCCCCGCTAGATCTCCCCCTCGCTTCCTCCACGGCGGCCTTGCTCTGCTCATCACGTGGGTCCGGAGAGCCACTCACACGCTCTCTTGGCTGTCGGTCAATCGCTCAAGGCCTCCGCCGCTTTGGGAGTCCCGAAAATGGGAAAGGGAAGACTCGAGTGTGAGGGGGCAAGCCAGGAGCCAGGCGAGCGCGAGCCCGCGTCGTGTCCAAGGTCGTGTCATCGTCCAGCAGTTCTGTGGATTGGATCGGATTCCCGCGGCTCTTGTTCCTAACGTACCTCGTATAGACAAACAAACCTGGTTGGTTTGAAATTTAATAAAATAAATGCTATATTCTTAAGTTCTCAGTGTTTCTACATACAACTAAAAGTCTCCCTTTTGCGCACTGCACTTTATTAATTTTTTCGAGCTACGAGCGCGGATTCTGACGAAAAAAAGCTGAGCCGGGGCGGCCGAAACGCGCGCTTCGACGCAGGGATCTCTCAAATCCACCCGAAGCCGGACGGACTCTTTGGCCTTCCTGCCGAGGTGACGGCGGTAGCAAGGTCGGCGACTTCTTGAGCCGCGGGAGATAGACAGGCATCAGGCATACCATTGGCAGGTGGCGTGTGACGTCAAGTCTGACGAGCACCGACGTCAACGACAAGTGGAGAAGGCGAGGAGGCAAGTCGTGAATGTGGCTTGGCCAGCTTGGCCGGTGTCCAAACAGACATTCGACCGACGACTCCCGGACGGTTCAATTTTGACGACTTTTGCAGGAGTCGTGTGGTTTGTAGTAGCCTGTTTGGACAGGCCTTTACGAGTTTTGACTTGTTTACGCTATTTGACGCATACGATGGAGGGGAGGGGAGGGACGGGGGAGGGGTAAAGTCACTGAATTTCGGGAAAGTAGCGCCAAGCTTCCCGTATGGTCGCCGTCTTGGTCGGTTAAATGGGCAATTTCTCCTTGACCCCACCGTTCTTGGTCAGCCGATCTAACTTGGCTGGTGACGTGTAGCTTTATGGAAACGTTTCTTGTAAACGGAGATTTTGCTATCCACACACCGGCGAAACAAGCGGACATTGTCGTGCCACCATCACATGCTGTGTCGGTGCTTGGAGGGGATGAAAAATAAGTTTACGGTTTTAAAGTATAAAGGAGAACAATATGCTTGTAAGAGATCCGTGGAGATGGGCATGATTGATTAGTTGATTGCATACACAGTACCAAAGACGCTTAGATTGGCGAGGAACGCTTCAAGTACGATGATGCTCCGTGATGATCTCGGCGCGACAGGTTTAGAACGACCCTCTGGAAGCTTTGATGTCGATCTCCAGGGCAACGAAGATAGATTAGCCAATCGCCTTGCGAGGTTCTGATCGTCTGTATGTTAGTATTCGTTTGAGTCCGGCTAGCAGGTAGGAAAGGCAATGTCTCTACTTTCCCAGGATCCAGAATCTTTAGGATGGGTAAGGTAGTGCTGTCCAATGGGGTGCGATAGCACTCCAAAAATGATATGTAGATGAGTGACATCACGCCGCCTTCCGACCTAGACGTATTTGCGAAGGGAAGTTGGCTCGAGAAGGCCGACGCAAAAGCTGGCTCCCAGCGTTCGGGTTGTGGTAGTCGACAGTTCGCACCATGGCACGGTGTAAGGTAATACTCTTCAGGTGAGGACAGCGCGCTCCTCGCGCAGTGCAGATAAAGTTCGCTTTTCACTCTCTCTCTTTCTCTCTCTCACTATAGTTTCAAGCGGCGCCGGCGGATGACTCTCTTGGCCCGTGGGCACGGCAAAGACGGCTCGTGCCGCCTCATGCTCCACACGCGCAGAGCTCCAGCGAGGTTGTCGCTCGTGCAGAAAGACCACGGTGTATTGGGGTGTCTTGGCAACGAGGTAATTTTTTTTGCTCTCACACAGTTTCGCCGTTTGGCCGCCGGCGGCACTGTCAGCCGCGAGGCTCAGTGGCTGCGGAATAATGCAGCCTTTCGGATGCCCGTCGAACGAACAGTATCTGATTCCTCGCGACGCGCGTTCAGCCCCGCCGTGTCCTCACCTAAGAGTGTATCTTACGCCGTGCACCATGGTAGAAAGATATAAAAAGCCTTCCATACCATTTTGATTATAAAGTGGCAGCTGAGGTCGACTTGTCGGCAGATTGCGTATGCAGCCGTGAGAGATATAGAACCCTGAGAAACGATGCAGGCAAATCATATGCGAACGGCGATTCGTTCTAAATCTCGCGTTGAAAGTATTTAAACGTTTGCTGGTTATTCCTCGACTCAGACAAGCTTGGTAAAGACTAGTTCAAATTGTTTCCCATGGAGGATCGCGAGAGCCTTCTGACGGATTCTGAAGCTGGGCAAAACAGGCTCAAGCTGCCCATGGGCTGATATTTATACATCTGACGTCACGGCTAGACGGTAAACTACTAAAGTTGCAAGTTGGTTCCCATTTCAGTTTTATCGTGTTTCTACACCTTAAATCTATTTACAGAGTTTGAGGAAACTTTATTGGCTGCTCTGGGCTAAGTTTCTTCCGCACTTTATACAAATATGTTTAATTAAAATAGTTAAAATTTACACCGTAGCTCCCCTTTAAAACTAAATTGAACATACACCACGTATCAGATCACTCGATGTCAGAAGTAATCAACCTAAATACTATGAAACATAGTAGTGCGCTAGACTACTCTAATTAGGTTTCAATTTGTTTGTGTTTATCAAAGCATAAAAGGCTTTTTACTACCTCCCCCCCCCAAAAAAAAAGAAAAATAAAACAGAAGAACATTTTATAATTGTCTATGACCGTCCAACCAAAACGCCAATACAGCTTTCCCGCTAGATTTAGTGGGGTAATTGACGTCACGTGACCTATACACCAATTCATTGTCCCCTCTAAATTTAGTGGGAAAATTGATGTCGATTCAGGTGCACATTTCGCGTCACGTGACATCGCTTAAACTTCCACAAGCACGCAAGTGCATTCGTGAGACTGTTTTTTTTTGTACCTTGATTCGGAACTATGAATAAACTATTATTATTATAATTATTATTACATCCCCCTAACTCCTCCGTCCTCACCTATCGTCCATTTCCCTTCCTTCTCCTTCTCTCCCCTCCCTCTCCCCCTACAGGGCTCTATTTCGATGCGACCAACACCAGCAAGCCCCGTCCTATCGACTCCATCAAATGCAATAGGACCTTAATTTAAATTACGAGATGTTTAAGCCAGGCGATTTAAACAATGCGTTCTTCACTTCCCGAAACGACTTTTAAATGTATTCTAAACAAATGTAAACGGTTGATGCTCAAGTAATCTATTCCATGAATTATAAGACTTCGAAGATAAGGGTAACTGCAATTTCTTTTTATAAAAATTTGTATTGATGTGTTTAATGTTTATTTACCTTTAACAAACCGGTGTATTTCGGCTATTCGTTTCCTGAGTACGCTTAAACTAATTATTAACAGCGACAAAAGATTTCCAAAACACAAAGCGCTAATAAGAAACAAACAATTTAAATTTAATTTACCCCCTTTCGCACCCTATCCCGCTTCACGCGTATCAGAAAGCGACGATTCTTGCAGACGACGGGCAGCGAATCGGAACAAGGGGTAGAGTCCGAGAACCTTTTATTAACGTAGAGAGAGAGAGAGGATTAATCTTTAATAAAATAAAACGTTCAAAGTGGAGATTTTAGCAGCTGCAGGACCAGCGCTGACTACTCCAGACCATTGATTGAAATTATAAGCAGCAGATAAATTTGACAAAACAAAAAAAAAAAAGAAAATGAATCTGAACATATATATACATGCACATACACATACATATATATATACATACGCAGGGCGAGGATTTAGAGGGGGGTCCGGATGTCCTGAGCCCCCCTCTTATTTCTGCATGTGTAACATTTAGGGCGTAAAACGAAGGAGGGGAGCAGGGGGTTCCTAAACATATGGTACGCTGACCAACACCTGACCCCCCCCCTCCAAAATATTTCTGCATCCGCCCCTGTACACAGGCATACATACACATATATACACATACATATAGATACACATACATATACATACACACACACACATATATGTATATATACAATAAAATAATCATTTCCATAAGTACAGTATCCAAAACCCGACGTACTACACGTCCACTCATCCCTGGTGGGAGGCACCGTCCTTGACTAACAACCGTCCTCAGTATGAGGAGGTATTCACGCTACCTGGTCCTCGGACCGGCAGCCTCCAAAACGGTGTCCTGTTCCTTCCAAAAATAGGCCGCAGCACAGCGACGGCATGCCAGGAGCGTACTATACATGACATTTGTTCTTGTCAATAGTTCTTCACTTCATTTTGTGTCCTCCAGATTATCTACAAGAAACCCGATCACAGTTTGTTGAGTCCTTAGTGTGTTCCATGGACCAAGAAGTGTGGAGAGGGACAATGGGCGGTTATCGATAGTGGACATTTGTTCTCGAAGATGGTCTCGTTCATCTGTATACCTTCGGCAGTTGATTAGTATGTGTTCAGCGTCCTCTATTTCGTCACATGTGGTGCACAAAGGGGAGGTAACTTGTCGTATTCGATGTAGGAAATGTTGTTCAAAAGTAACACCCAATCGAAGTCTGTGTATCAATGTTTCAGAAGCTCTTGAAATGTGTCAGGGCATGCAAAATTTTAAATTAGGGTCAATCCGTTCAAGATGAGAGTTGTGAGGAGCGTCTCTATAACAAGTAGCATGGGATGTTTGCCTTGATGTCCTTCTCAGCAGGTTTAATGTGTCCCCTTTCGTGAAAGTAATTGCCGTCTTGGTAATTATATTGTGGGCATTTTTTGGCTGCCAGATCGGCCACTTCATTTCCTTGAATGCCACAATGTCCAGGTATCCATTGAAAAAGAATTATTTTATGTCCAGTTTCAATAGCTCTCGAAAGGTGGAAACAAATAATAATGGCAAGAGATGAACTTGTTGGTGATATTTATTTTATCATGTTCAGAGCTTTTATTAACGTAATCGCCCAGCAATTTTCCTCTTCTTTTACAGCGATGGCCCGAATGGGACCTTTCTAATAAACTGAAAAGGACGCCCGTTGTTGATGTAGTTGTTGTAGTTGTAATAGTTGTCCTTGTTGTAGTTGGCGTTGTAGTGTGGCAATGTCGTCGGTGTTGGCAAATCTTGAAAAAGTCGACCGCCACCAGCGGGAGTCGAACCTGGGTGCGCTGCGTGCGAAGCGGAGGCGTTAAGGGGGATTCAGCCGCTCGTCACTCAATGGGCAAATTTCGCTACACAAACCTGAGTTTCAGGAATGCACGATAGTATTCATTCTTTTGGAGGTTACTTATGATAACGTAATGAAGGTTGTACGGCCCTTGGATTTTTCTTTTAGAGCGCTGGAGATTTTTAA
>JAZHYW010068306.1:0-15680 GCA_037355805.1 Ixodes ricinus
CCAGGGTTGGGCAGAAATACTTTAAAATGTATTTGGAAATACAAATACTGGGATACATTAAAATAGTAGCTAAAATACTGATACTGAAATATATCTGTAAAAGTGTATCGCGATACGTATCGGAAATACATTTCAAAAAGAGGCAAAAAGTATTTGGAAATACAAATACAGGAATACATTTTAGGGAGGGCAGAAATACAAATACAGAAATACTGATACTGCAATACATTTTTCAAATTTGTTTGAGACGCCGAATGAGATGAAGCTTGAAGTTTGAAGTGGAAGTTTTTGATCCTGAAATTACTTTCCCGTAGGTTTGGCACTTTGCCTTGAGGGTGGTGATTTCGGACGACGAGCAGTCTTCAATGGGCTCAAAAAAACGTTCCATCAAGGACTGACCGCGGTCCCTTTCCTGACATCCTGTCTGTCTGACGAGGGATGCGAAAAGACATCGACCTCTAAATAAATTCTATGTCATCCTAAATCCCATCATAACGTCACCACGCCTCTGTCCAATAAGGACGCCCCTGTCAACATTTATCACATGACGTCACGGTGGAATGAACTGGTATTCTTTATCTGTAGCTGTGGCCTTGAACATGAAACTTTACCACGCTGCTATATGAAAGGACAATACGTACTTTCGTTGTAGGTTACCTCGTTGAAGATCGTGCAGGCAGTGTCATTTGGAATTTTCAAGAATAGTGGACCACCTGAAGCATCCAGGAACACATGTCTTATCTTCTGTTACGGTTGAAAAAACGATACTGTGGCATCCCTGTTGTGAAGGTCCTTCCTGCCGACCCTCCGCCACCGACGCTTGGATTGCAGTCCTCAAGTTTCGTCTTGCATACTCCAAATAGAGACCTCGTGGATTGCGACCTGATATTGCTGGCACAGGCGCGAGCTCTCCGAGAAACAGCGCGCTCGAGACGAGTCGCAGGTGTACGAAGTCTGGGTCAGCACAGCGAGGCCACGTCTGACCTTCCTGGGTTTCGGATCACCAGAGCAGCGGGTCACTTTCCCGTCGGCTGATGACGTACCCTTGAGCCGTGCAATATTACGGGCGCAGCCGCAGACGCATTCGAATATGTGTTGAACTTCACTGCGTGAGTCATCCTACTATTTCAAGTCAACTACCGCCAGGCTTGTGCTGCAACGGACTGTGACTCAGCTTTGCCGGCTGGGTGTACTGTGTACGCTAAGGCAAGAGAGACGGTTAGCAGCGGGCTTTGGATGCCAGCAAACAATGACTCAAGAAACCCCTACCTAAGGACCTGCGGCACAAGATGCTCTGACTCCACTCCTGGCACGCCACCTGGTTCGAGTCCCCGACTACGCAACACTTCTCAGAAGAGAGAAGAGGACGCATAGAAAAATAGTTTGGAGAATCGGAAGGAACCTTGGTCAGCATGGTAACAATGCCCCAGCATCTCCTTGACCCTAGTGCCCTCAGAAGTAAAAAAAAAAAATGCGTTTGGATTTGTATTTTTTGTTCGTGGGGGAGGGGGGGAGTATTTCTCAAGAAATGTAACGAAATACATTTCACCCTGATTGTATCGCGATACAACGGAGCATTCAAAATGTATTTCGATACAGGAATACAGATACTGGTGAAAAAAATGTATCGCGATACAGAAATACAGATACGAAATGTATTTCTGAAATACTATCGCGATACATTTGTATCGCGATACTGCCCAACCCTGTTGACACCTCTATTCTCGGCGAGCCAATAAAAATCCCTTTGACAGGTCGCTTTAAAGTAACTTCTTGAATACGGATATTTTGATATCCATACACAGCCGAAACAAGGGATTGTCTTCTCACCACCACCACATGCGGCATCTGTGATTGGCGCCGTTAAAAAGAAAATGTTCCCGTCTTGAAGTACGCGAGAGCAAAAATACCCTTGTAAGAGATCTGTAGAGATGAGAATTAATTGGTAAGTTGATTGCTTGTACAGGGCCAAAATTTGTATACTGTAGAGGAACACTTTCAGTGCATGATGATGTTCCACTGCGATCTTGGTGCGACTGGTTGAGAACCCCTTCCGAAGACTCAACGATAGGGATGGACCTAAATGGCAGTTGTCGTGGCAAACTAGGCAGATGTTTGTGCCTGATAGCAGACAGGCAAAGGCAATGGCGCTACTTTCCCAGGGTTGAGTGACTTTAGTATATGCCCGAATTAAGCCTCGGTAAACCTAAATAGACCAACCTTTATGAGCTCAGCTCTGTAAGGCTGAGCTCCATGGAACGAATTATGTGACGAATAACTGGCGAACGCCGCCCGACGGCACGCTCGCTTTGCGCGCGACGTAGCAGCCACTGTGTTGATTCTACGCGCAGAGTGAAAGCCGCCGGGCGAAATTCGTCGGTTATTCGCAGCATATTCGTCCCATGGAGTTCAGCCTTTAGGCGCCCGTTTTCGGGTTAAGCGGCGTCGGCGTAACCGCGCGCGTTGCACAGTGAGACGTCGCGCAGTTTTTCCGCCAAATTTAGCGGGGAAACTGAGTTGCTGTTGTTGTCATGTGACGTCAATTTCCCTCTACATTTAGCTGGGAAGCTTAATCCGCTGAACATGGCGGGGAAATTTTCTGCTAAATCCCCTGCTAAATTTAGCGTGTCAATTTACCCGCAAAATTTAGCGGGGAAATTTTCAGCCAATTTAGAGCGGAGATTGAGCGAAATAGTTTCCGCTAAATGGGAGGGGAGGGGAAGGTACGGAGAGGGAGAAGGGGCATACTCCCCCCGTCCGTACCCTCCTCTTCCTCCAAGAGCTGCGCTCTAATTCGGCATTACTGATAATTCTAAACGTCTTTAATTTTTCTTTGCCCGACACCGAAAATCGACAATAAACAGCACTCCCAAACTGGAAGAAAAAATGAACCTCAAAACATATAACCCTTGTTACAACTTTGAGGGCTTACGTCGACTTGGAACGGCGAGTCACTTTGGCGCCTGTGCCTGGCATGAAGCGTGGCGAGACACTTCAGTATACTTCTATGTGACACAGAAAACATGGATGAGCCGGTGAATTTAAAACGCACTCTCCAGAGCGTAGCCTGAGAGAACATAGTGAAACGCTGGAGCGCAAATGGGTCTCAAAAAGCGCACAGGCAAGATGTAGAGTGCCTTTCATACACACGCGCTTTTGCTGGAGTGGTGACATCTCAGCCATTTTCACGCCCAATTGTTTTTGTATGCGTTTTGAAGTGCGCGCAATACGGTGTCACTCAGCTCGAGCGCGTAGCTTTGGCTTATGCATAGACGCCATTTTATCGCCCAAGTCACGCACCGAGTGCGCGAGAGCGTCACGCGCTGGCGCATTCAGTGCAACAATGGATGTCTTCACCCTGAGACAGACAGACATATAGGCACCTAGCAAGATGTAGAGTTCCTGTACTAGACCTTTTCAATGTTTACAAAATCACAGTCCAGCGTGGGATCTTCACAGCATAGCACGTGCGTGTTGGTCGCTTCTTTAACTGGGGAAAGAACGGCCATGCGCACGAACACTCATGATGGCAACGGCAACACAATCCTTTCTGGAACGGTCTATTGGCGATGTGAGCGATCGAAAGCGTCGCTGTGGTCGGCCCACCACAATTGGCCGAATGCTGACTCTGACGTCAGCAAAGGATGTCTCATCGACGGAAATAAGAGGAATGTAAGAACTGTCAATTTTGACGGTGTTGGCAGTGTTGCTTTGAGAGCGCAATGATTTCAGGCTTCCACCATGCCCATTACAAACACCATCGAACTTGTTGTTCGCAAGGTAATGACGTCACGAAAGGTAACCGAACGAGGGCGCCACCGAAACATCTCGCCGCTAATAGGCTCCCTACGGGAGCCAGAGTTGCGCGTTTCATTCCACGTGCCGCGTGCCGCCCTCGCCGCTATTCAGCCAAGATCCGATCACGTGAGGAGCCGAATCAAGTGTCGTGCAGCAATGTAGACGTTGCACGCGCCCCGACACTACGTTCCCCTGCTTTTGAGCGCGCCGCGCGCCTCGAACGCGCGGCGCTGCTATTCGCCGAAGTCAGTCACGTGAGGAGCTGAATCCACATGCCATTAATGAACGCGCAACTCTGGATCCCGTAGGGTGCCTAAACAGAAACTCTAGCAAGATGCTACCGAGAGCGCCGTCTGTGATGACAATTTTTGATCTAGACTAGCAGCGTTCACTCGTCAGTGCTCGTCAATGAGTGTCGCTCGTCGCCGCAGACGTAAAGAAATCCAGCGTACAGACTTGTAATCTATAGTCAGCGACAGCTCTAAGAAAAACAGGGTATGGCTTATTGGTTATTCGCGTCTCGCTTTCTGATTCGTTCTTCGGCGTCCTTGTCAGGTAATATAACAAGCTCGATTGGCTGAGGAACGATCATAAGATGCGCAGAGCTCGCCACACCCTGCGCAGCTGTCAGTGACAATTCGAGGTGTCGGGGTGGATGCTGCGGAAGCAAGGAGGAGCACAAAGGCTGTTGCCCTAAATTGTTGTGTGCTTTCTGCGTACTACTTTCGAAACTTTCTCAAAATTGTTGGTCAAACCCAAAAAATACTTGATTCTGCAAAACGCTCCCGCTTTACGTTTTCCTAACTGCGGTGTACCAGCCGCTCAGCGCGTAGGTCTTTCTTTTTTCTTTAGGCATTTTTTGGAGACACATTATATCCCAGCAGATGTTCAAGTTTAATAAGGCAAAAGTGGCGCGAATACTTTTCTCCGGGTGTATGAACAAATATTTGTGAGCTTACAAGCGGCTGCGTGAAAAGTTTGGTGATACCATTCCTAGGACCTTGTGTCCACGAGAGCATTTACTGAAAAGAGGCAAGCTAAAAATGTTGCTAAAAGGGCAACTCCGGCCAAAACTCAAAATGAAATAAATTACTGGTATCGCTGTAGTGACACAAAATACGACCCCAGCCAAAATATTACGTCCGTGGGACGCCGCATTCTCAACTAATGCCGATAATAAAAATGCGACCCGCCGCGAGCCGCTGCTCCTTAGCGGGCGGCCAGCGGGTTGCCGATCGCTAAAGCAACATTGGGCCGTGACGTCAGTATCGTTCTCTTTTTTCCTCCGGTCCGGGCGTTGCGCGGAGTGCGCTTCTTTGAGCCGCTACCACCGCTACTTCGGCTTGTGATTGGCGTGTTTAGCCGTTGCTTTTATCTGTAGCCCGTGTAGCTTCGGTATAGCCTTTTGTTTATTTGCTTGTGAGGACTCCAAGACTCGTTTTAGCGAGCAACTCGGTGCGCCCAAGACTGCCCAGCTGTTCCTCGAAAGATGCCGAGTGCAACTTGTAGCGCTGTGGGCTGCTCAAACAACCCGCTGCGCAACACGGAGGTGCTTTTTCACAAGTTTCCAACGGACCGGAAATTGGAGAAGGTGTGGGTGAACGCTGTTCGACGAGTGGACTTTGGACTTCGGCTTTTACGCGCCCGAGGAAAAAGAACGAAAAAACAGACGTGTACAGCCCAGCACACGTGTGTTCGGGCGCCGCGGCCCGCGCCGGAGAGCCTCAAAGCTTCGTGTCTGGGACTGACCCGCAGCGCGAAAGCGAGAGGGCCCCCAGTACTGTACGTCACTGGCAGCGCGGCGTAGAGCAACGCCGCTCCATCCACGGAGCCCCGATGACAATTTAGGCCTAGCGACGAGTACGGAAGACCGCACACACGGCGACAGCCGCCGAGTACGGCACCGAACGAGTTCACTCGTTTTCCAGTCGCTAGCTTTTGGGTATACAAGCGACGAGTACGGCATAGCGCACGCACGGCGGCGGCCGCCGAGTACGGCACCGTACGAGTTCACGGGTTTTCCAGTCGCTAGCTTTTGGGTATACGCACTAACTCTTGCTACATATGCTGGATAACTACCACGTATACAGAATTAAAACAAAATCAGCTTACCTCCTATCTTTAGACGGCTAGCGCAACAGAGGTAGGTGCCGCTCGGCCTGCGTACTCGTTGAACGAGAACGATCCTGACGTCACGTTCACATAGCGGCTGATTTCCAGTGTTGCCGGGGCCTCGAGCGGCTAGTTTCGGTTTTGTTGGCCGCGCCCCAAACAAAACTTTGAGGCGTCGATATCTTTAAAACTACGCACAATAACGAGAAAAAAATTACACCTTGCAATTCAGGGACGCTGACTGCACTAAAAACAGTCATAATCCCAAAATCGAAAGTATGGACCGGAGTTTCCCTTTAATAGTGATTTTCGTTTGTTAGTTCAATTGCGACTGTGCCAATTTACCTCTGTCCTTTCATCTCCCTCCCATTTTCTTTACACCCCTCACCAAGCATTTGAAGGAGCCTTACCTTTCCCTGGCACTTGGATGTTGCTCAATGTAACTCCGGCTGAGAATTCTGATGACGAGGACGACTTCTGTGTGAAAACTGTCACGTCTAAGGTGGTGCATGATTCTGAGGTCCTCGCAGGTTATCTGCGTCTGCGTCGGGTCCAGTGTGGTTCCGTTGCGGCATGTGCCTATTCTGGTGCCGCTCGTGCGGAAGATCACCTTGTAGCCTTCGAACACCGCTGGAGGTCTGTTCCAGGCCAAAGACATCGAGCTTGGAGTTCGGAACAGGACACGGAGGTTGGTAACTTCTGTGGGTACTGAAACAAAACGAAAAAACACAGAAAAGCATACTGCCATATTGAAAGCGGGATACCAAATATATCGTAACTAATGGTGTTTTTTGTTACGTCGGACAGGACAACATTTAGTACACATCAATGTGCGTCTCGTGTCTCCTCTATGGGTGATAAATTTAGACAGCAATAATACTACTGTAGCATGGGCTGTTTAATCACACAGTTTAGAGATACACGAACGCACTCCGATGAGATGCTCATTAAAAACGGTGTGTGCATGTTTATACAACCGCAAGTTAATCTGCCTCAGTGGGCGTCTGGTGTTTCAGCTGTAAATGAGCTATTTAGCAAGTGCGGTACGACCGCTAGCCTGAGGGTCTTTAACGTGCACCACACTGTAGTGACACACGACCAGACGCCGGTACGATACTCATACAGATCGAAACGGGCAGGGGTGCTGATTGAACCCAGGATCTCTGGGCTCTGCAGTGCGAGCTTTCCCTCCACGTTCTCCGAGTTTGTGTGCGCAAAATCCACTGAATCCATGAAAAGTAGCGACATTGCCTTCCCCTGCCTGCAAGCCAAACACAAAGAAATATTACCATACAGACAGCCAAAACCTCAATAGGCGATTGGCGAATCGGTCTCTGCTGCCTTGGCAATTGCCATTTCGGCCCTTTGAAATCTTCGAAGCTTCGAGAGGGTCTATTCTATTACAGTCGCACCAAGATCAATATAAAGCATCATCGTCCTGAAGGCGTTCCTCGCCAATATAAGAAGACTTGGCACTGTGTACCAGCAATGTCTTAATCATGCCCACCTCCACGGATATCTTAGAATTGACCGATGTCACAAACCATTTTGACTACGCCACCGTTGTCGCAATGCATCGAGATGAACTTTAGTCTTTCTGCAGGGGCGACAACCGCGCTGGAGCTTTGCGCCTGTAGAACACAAGACGGCACAAGCCCTCTCATGGACGGCCGTCTGCCTCATGTTATCAATGTTATGGCGGCGTCACGCAAACGCCGAACGCTTAGTTAGATCTGTGTATTATATTGTTCCTGCGTATCTTAAAACAGGAAAAATTATTTCTAAATGCTTCGAAGCTCCGGCATCGCATGTGGTAATGGTACGAAGATGTACGCTTGTTTCCATAGTGTGTGGATAGCAAGATCTCGGTATACAAGAAAATGTTTTATAAAGTTATCCGTCAACGCGAATTTAGATCGCCTCACCAAGAATGGAGACGTCACGGATAAATTCATGGCAAGCTTGGCGCTACTCTCCCACAATCTGCGTGCTAGCTCACCGCAACTCAGAGCATGTGAAACGAAATCCCGTATTCAATGCCCACTCTTTCCTTTTTTATCTGGATAAGTATAAGAGGGATCGGTGGCCGAGTGGGCTAGCGCAAACCATCTCGGAGCACTTGCAGCGAAAGCTCGCGCTGTAGAACCCAGGATTATAGGCTCAATCCCCACTCCTGCCCGCTTCAATCTGGATGAGCATCGTATCGGCGTGCGGTCGTGTACCCACTGCGTGATGCACTTCAAAGACCCCAGGCTAGCGGTTGCTACTGGACTGGCTAAATTTCTCTTCTGCAACTGGTAGACCCGTCACCTGCTGAGGCAGACCAAGCTTCTGGGCTGTATAAACACACATACAACCCAAATGTTTTACCCTTTTACAGTAACGAGCGCCGTTTGCGGAGGTGTTTTCGAACGACAAATCAAGGACAGCCCAACTCGCCTTTGCCCATCAAAATATATCGGAATCGAGCCGTTGTATTAACCTTTGTTGCTTTTATGCCCCAAACTAAAATATATTTAAACAAGGATTGCCAAAAAATACCAAATGCATGCCAAGATATCTGTTGAAAATGTTGCTAGACCAGCACTTTGCCCTGCAAAATGGCGACAACGGGAAGCAAGGCCAGAGGAGGGGGTGTACGCATGCGCAGAAGCTTACTGGAGAGAGGTACAGAAAGAAGGGTATGCCTTAATTAACGCAGCCCCATTTTCTAGCATTATGTTACGTTGCGAACGCTCACGTACAAGTCATCGGGACATATTTGCTTCATATTCAACGTGGCTACCAGTGTTCAAAGGGGATAGCCTTGAACGCGACATTCGATACACGCATATTTCGGTGACCTATAAGTAACGTAAGAAGACGGTGCTGTGTGAATCGGCCTTAGCTATTTTTTCAGCCTGCGCAACGCACACTGAAGCAGATCCCAAACAAATTACCTCCGATCGATCCAGGAAGAGGTGTTCTACTGTGAACGGTTTCTTTCACGAGTGTTGAGACACCGTGGAACTAACAAACCCTTCTCTGCCATCAACATCCTAGCCAATAACATTCCTGTATGTATGTTTTAAAAGAATTTCTGAACACGGAGTAGAGTTTTCGTCATTTAAAATCGTTTGAGAGTATTCTGCCCCGGGCTTCTAGGTAGAAAGATCTATGCAGCACTACAGGCGAGAGCACGAGAACCACAACGCGCCTGTACTGTTGCTTTGGAAAAATGCTGCTAAAATATTCGAAAAAATAAAACAAAATCATGTGCACAAAATACAAGCCGTACAAAAAGAACTTCTTGTAGGCAGCCTTGAATCTCACTTCCACAGACATAAAAAGTACATATTCAGACAAGGCTCTGAATTGGCGCACTTAGCCCGTCGCGCGTGAAAAATATGATTTTTCAGGTTAAGAAAAAAAAAAAAAAGCTTACATTTTGCCGCAAAAATAAATGTGCCTATAATAAAACTTCCCACATAACGCGCTGAAAAAATGCTCGATTCCACTCGTTCGCTCCCAAAAATATCGAAAAAAATTACTATGCAGTTTTTTTATATTTACACGCGAGCAGTGCAATACCTGCAGTAGCGTGCTGTAAGCTGGATGAGAACGAATAAATTGCACCTCTGTGCACGTGTAAACGATCGAACAAATGCCTAGCCTGTACACTTATCTGGCTTCATCGCGCAGTTAAACAGCACAATTTCTCCTATACGGGGTCACTGTCGGGTAGTTTATTAATAGGACTCCTATGTGGTTATGCGACATGGTTATCCAGACTAGACGCATTTCAGACAAACTAGGCATAATGATCCCACTCGCGAAGCCGAAAAATCTATAAATTTCTGCCAATTTACAGCACTTCCACTATATTTCCAAAACTTGTTGACATTGCGCACTGCCGAAAGTTATGATAGTTTTCGTCGGCACGAAATAGGGTGACATTAATCGGCATACATCAAACACCCGTAACCCAATACTTGCAGAGTAAATAAAAAAATAATTTGCTTCTGAGTAAATACTTTCAAACAAAAAGTTTAAATGAACATGCAAGAAAGAAGTGGCGACTAGAATAACCGTAGTGGAACTCGGCCATCACTTTGTCTTTATACATCACGTGACATAACAGAATTCATTGAATATATCCTGATAATGTAGGTGGGCAATGAGACTATGAAGTGACTATTGGGTCAACAACCGAAAACATTTGCTTGACTACAAGTTAACCTACAGCGCGGTGCAACGGTCGCTGTTCTGGCGCCAAGCCCAGAGCGAACTCTCCGTGCAAATGGAAGTTGGTTTTTCTTTTTTGCCTTGAAGTATCTACACTTATCATGTAAACTAATCGGTTATAGAAATATACCTATTGCTAAATTATCCAAGCATCAAGGATAATGCAGGGAATGGTCTTCCACGCGCCACACGCGCAAGCCTTCCACGTTTAAAAGATTCGAAGTAATTACCAAAATAAAGCGTTTACAAATGCGCAAGCAAGTTGCCATTTATTTAGGCATTTGCTTTAAAGTTACTACTGCTGGCGCCAGCACGTGCGACGCGTGGAACACCATTCCCTGCATTATTCTTGATGCTTGGTTAGTTTAACAATAAATATCTATTGGATTCATAACAATGGGGTACCCGGTAATAGAATGAATCTACATTTCAATCTATAGTCTATTAGTAACGCAATGCCTGAGCGCCCCGTATTCGCGACGCGAAAACGTTTTATCAGACTGCTTGAGCGGTGTGAAATCAGAGTGCGTGAGAAATTGGTGCCAAGAAATGACCGCTACCTTGCCAGAGTTCTTTTATCTTCACGTGATTGGTGACAGATCACCGTCACATTTGGTGCGTTTTCATGCCTGGACTGACCTCATTTCAGCTTCAAGTGTGATGGGCCTTGCTGCTGATCACGTTCTTCCGAAGTTTTCTTTCACACCACTCAAGTTGTTTTTCTCGGCAATAACACATAGCACAGACTCCCAGTGCGGTGCGATGACGTTAAGTACAAACCATGCAAGGATCGCAAGACGAATCACTCTAAATTTCAATCTGTTGTAGCAATATTGTTAAGCTTCTCAAGAGAGTGGTCTGGTCGAAACATGATATTGTAATACACGAAGAAATAACTCGACTGGAAATAAATCAAAGTATACATTTTTTTTTTATGGCAAAACAAAAAATTTGACCAGCACTGCAAAAAAAGAACAAAAAACATGTGGAAGTCTTTTTACCAGGCACTTCATATTAATTCACTCCTGAGTATGACTAAAATTATGTCTGACAAATTTTTTTACGAGATAGCAAGGTTTCAAGAATATCAGTACATTTCCGATTCACTTGCTGGAGCTGAACTTGCAGTCCGAGCAGCGGCGGCACTAGGATAGGTCCCGCCTTACAATATTAAAACCTATATCTGCATTTCTGAATAAAAATGCCATAAAAAATTGTCATTTTTTAAAGTTTATTTATATGCTGCAGTACTATCAATAAATACCATATAAACTGATTCGATTCAATGAGGTGTCCACTAGTGTGAACCCTTATAGAAAACACATCCAAGCAAGAATCGTATTGGCGACGTGCGCGACCAAAAGCATCGCTGTGGTCGGCCTTCCTCGATTGGCCGAACGCTGACTATGACGTCAAAAAAGGATTTATCATCGACGGAAATAAGAGGAATGAAAGAACTTTAATTTTGAAGGTGTTGGCAGTGTTCCTTTGAGAGCGCAATGATTTCAAGCTTCCACCATGCTATCTACAAACACCATCGAACTTGTTGTTCGTAAGGTAATGACGTCACCAAGGGGGAACCATAGGAGGGCGCCACCAAAACATCTCGCCGCTAATAGCAGGTAGGGAAGGCAATGTCGCTATTTTCCGAGGATCCAGAGTCTTTTGGATTTGGAGAATAGTGCTGTCCAATGGGGTGCGATAGCACCCAAAAATGATATGTAGATGAGTGACATCATGCCGGCTTCCGACCGAGACGTATTTGGCAAAGGGAAGTTGGCTCGAGAAGGCTGCGACGCAAAAAGCTGGCTCCCAGCTTGTGGGTTGTGGTAGTCGACAGTTCGCACCATACTATAAAAAAGAAAAAAAAAGCTTTCCATACCATTTTGAATATAAAGCGGTAGCTATACTTCGTTTCAGCTTCCGTCCGAGCGCAGCCAAAGCTACGTGTGGCCTAGGCCAATCACACGCCGGCAATAGGTCACGCGATCTTGCCTGTACTTTTGTATCACTCCGCCGCGCCGCTGGTCGTCCGCGCCGCCGCGCTCGCCGAGTATTTTGTCTCCTACGGGGGTATCAACGGTATCGTCTGCTATAGGTCTAAAGTGCCTTTTCACGTTCTGAAATTCCGTTATAGGGGATGTCAGTACGTAGGCTGGCAGCTGGCGTCTGTGTTCGAGCTTTTCATTTGTTCGGCATTTCGGCGTAGTTCCGAGATGTAAGTACACATTGCAAGGTGCCTGATGACCCGGCCGTTGATGTTTCCTTGTATTGTCTGGATATACCAGGGCTCGAGGCGCAGTCGCTTTCCACCAGCTTCTTGGCGTTCAATGTGACCGGCAGGTAAAGGGTGCCCTGATTTCGCCGGTATCAGTGAATTGTAGTGGCCCGGACGCTTTTCTTGTTTACAACGCATTCGCGGTACGACGCGGCCGGAGCCTCCCGCCGAATTTGAAAGTAGACATTCATCACACCCTTCTCGCGCCTGACGCCCAACCGTGCCTTTGCGAAAGGACGTTTTGAATCGACTTGGTGAGGAAAGCAGCGAAGCACATCATTCGGCCATTACGGGAACGAAATCACACAGAAAAACCGAGCGCTGCGGCCGTGTTACCAGCGGATGTACGTGTTTTTACCAAACCACACGAATTTACATATATTACTAAAAACATAAACTTCAGACATTTAATTCCTTCAGTTGCAAATCATTCCCAGGCAGTACTGTCACAGAATTCGACTATTTGTTTCTTTTTTTGGAGTTTTCGTGAGGGAGCGCGTCCGATTGCCGGTCGCCTCTTGCCCTGCGGGTTGAGCGGGAGAGCTGGGACCATCGGCTGGTGCTGTTTCACGGCCCCCGCTAATTGGAAACCGAGGGAGAGGTCCCCCTCCAGGAGGGTGCGGCGGACTGTTCTGTCCCCAACTCGAGCGGTTTCTTCCTTCTTTTTTGTGTTGTTGTTGTTGTTGTTCTGACAAGAAAGGAAATCGGAAAGTGAGGACCTCGGCTTGCGTTTTGAGCCGAGTCAAGTCAGTGTATGCGGATACTGGACCGGGCAGTGGACACGACGTGAAAGTTGGGAGCGACAGCGGGTGCGGCGAAGGCGGAACGCGGGAAGAGCTCGTCGCGGCTCTGCAGGCCCCAAGTGTCCGTGCTCGTGGATGAGTGTGGTGCCGAGGAGCATCGCACGGAGCATCCAAGCCCACACAGACTTCCCGTTATGACCAGCATCGCAACGGGCCCGCGTCACCCACACCACTTCCGGGACCCAGGTTCGCATCACTCACCCTCTTAGAATGCACCTTTTGTGGAAATACGCGGTGCGCATGCGCGGAGTATTTCTATGCGCCTGGGTTCGAGAGTATCTAGTTCCAAACAATCCGCCATCTTGCACTTCTCGCCTTTGGGCGCCTTGGAAGAAGAAGAAGAAAATAAGACCATCGAGAGTCAAGACTCAAGTTTTGATGTTGCGAACAAGGTGAAAACGAGCCATCGTACTGACGCCTGCCCGTTCTAGATTACGACGTGCACCGCAATCATGCCGGTGAACTGTGTAGCCTTCGGCTGTCGGAACTATTATTGCCCGGGTTGTGGAACTAGCTTTTTCGCTTTCCGTGTGGTAAGCTTCATCCCGTTAAGCGGGCAGCCTGGATTCGTGCAGTCAGCAGAGTTGACAAGTCCGACCCTCGAAGAACCAAAAAGAAAACAAACCGGTAGCACACAGAAGCCTAAGGTGTACGTTGTTTTCTCTACAAGTACTCTCCAACCCAGTGCGCCTCAGGTTCGCCCATCGCCCCATAGGTGGCAGCACATATTCGCCAAAAGGTCCATTGCATAACC
This sequence comes from Ixodes ricinus, assembly GCA_037355805.1. Lineage (NCBI taxonomy): Eukaryota > Metazoa > Arthropoda > Arachnida > Ixodida > Ixodidae > Ixodes > Ixodes ricinus. Next base: position 13,970 of record JAZHYW010068306.1, read on the forward strand.
TTTAGAACTATTATTGTGTTATACCTTTTTTCGTTGTTCTTGTTTAGTGTCCAGCGTGGACAACGCCTGTAAACCGTTGCTGTGCGGTTATTTCTTTTCATGTGTAAGTAGCGCCTGTGCGCTAAGGAAAGCAGTGATTTTTTTTTTCTTGAATTTCATTGTATGTAAAAGCGCCGCGCGCGAGAAGGGCAAGAGCTGGCTTGTGTTTATTATTTTGATTGCGTTTGGTGTATGCGTTGAGTCTTGAACGTGATTCAAGTAAACCTCGTTATTTTTAACGCAACGTCTCCGTCTCATTCCTCGCCCCTCACAGTGTGTCCGTCCACCAGGGCGTGGACCTATCGTCCGGTCAGCGGTCCAATCAAAATTATAAATTTGTTTGCATAGGATATCTTAAGCTTGGATTTGGGTTTGGGCTAGTTGGTTGTACATTGATAGACGTGCTGGCGCTGCGAAGTTAAACGCGTGACCGAAAATTCAAAGCAAAAGGATGATTTACATTGAGATGAGGAGAAACACGACGAACACGAATGGGCGAAGATTATACTTCGCTTCAGCTTGGCTCAGACGCAGGCGATGCTACAAGCGCGAGCTCCGGGCTTTCAGCGTCCTGCCAAGCACGCACGCTCGTGCAATGCAAGCACTGTTCAGGGCCACACGCTCGCGCTCGTAGCATCGGCTGCGTCTGGACCCAAGCTGAAACGAAGTATACCAACCTGTTTATTCTTTCTTTTTCTCCTATGCGTGAGTTTCCCCATGCGCGAGCTTGGAAAAGAACGAAGGCAATGAAATAATGATAAATGTCTTCATCAGATGTGTGGACTTGCGATTTTTGTGGTGTTTTTTTATTTTTCTGATAAACGTTCAGTTTTCGTGGTGTGAGGTGACCTTGAAGCTGGTGCTGGTGTCCGCCTCGTTACGTTATGTGGTGTCTCAGCAGTTCAATTTCCTTTTCGTTCAGTGCAATGACATGGCCTACTTACAACGCCGTGCTTCCCTGAGGCCATGTGGAAGGCCTATGCGATTTCTCGCTTGTTTCTGTTTTTCTCGATCACGTCCATGACTGGATGTATTTCCAAATAGCGGTTCGCAGCTGCATCTTCCGCAATGCGCTGCTAGTTGCCAGGAAGCTTGCAAGCCCCCGCATGCGTATTTATGTTCTCTGAGTCTTTCTATTTAAGCACCTGCCCGCCTGCCCGATGTATGAGTTTCCGCACGTCAATGGTATCTTAGACTAGTCCTTCTACGCATTCTACGAACTTGTTTTTGTGCTTTCTACCCCACACTTCGGTTGACCCGATGAGTCGCCTTCACTCTTTGTTGACCTTTTTGCACAGTCCTTTCAGCTTGAAGGGGGCGGGACAGGATCACTTTGACCTTGTACGTTTCTGCAATCTTTTTCAGTCGAAAGTGCAAAATTTATGAATATATGGCATCACTTACCAGTGGTCTTTTGACCGGGTCCTTTTCCTTGGTTTTGTGATTGCCTCTGGGTGTTGCTAAGTGCATTTTTCTGCAAAACAGCCACTAGCAGTGGTTCTGGGTATGCCACTTGCTTGTAGTCTGGTAACTGCTGAGGCCTTCTGGACATTCTGCGGTGGCATGATTTCTTCATGGCCTGCCATACGCACCCCAGAGGCGACGCTCCTCTTCACCAACTTAGTGTGTGTCCCAAGTCGTACGGCAGTAAACCTTTTGCCCAACAATACGT
>JAZHYW010068309.1:0-12556 GCA_037355805.1 Ixodes ricinus
GCGGAGCCCCTTTGTACATGCGTGGGCTTCTGGAATAATCGGCGTAGAAAGTTCGGTCGCGTAGAACATTCGGACCTCGAACAAGCAACAGCGGTTCTCGAATTTACTAGAACACTCACTTTGCAGCGAATAAACAAAAGATGCAGCCGCTCCCAGGAATCGAACCCTGGCCTTCTGCGTGGAAGACAAGCGCGATAACCGTTACGCCACGGGCGCGCTGCCTACTTGGTCAGCTGCGCCCGCGGCATTATTCCCCCTTTAGAAAAGTGCATCGTCCCGATGCAGCACAACACGAAAAAACAAATCCACAACTAAAGGACAGCAGAATCGCGAGCCACAGTTCACAGCTCACAGTTCACAGTTCACTCGTCGACGACGGTGGAAAGTGCTATCGTTCGTAATACGGCTTCAGCCGGACGACGTGCACCACCTCGGGTCGCGGCTGACGTCTGGTTGATGGTCGTGTTCCGTCGGGAAGAACTTCGTAGTTCAGATCTCCGAGGCGTCGGATGACCTTGTAAGGCCCAAAGTAGCGCTTCAGCAGTTTCTCGCTGAGACCGCGACGACGAATCGGCGTCCACACCCACACTCTGTCTCCGGGCTGGAAGTGGACGGCGCGGCGACGAAGATTGTACCGGCGAGCGTCGACACGCTGTTGATCGTGGATTCGAAGGCGGGCTAGTTGGCGTGCTTCTTCTGCTCTCTGACTGACCGCATGGGCATCGTCGCATCCGTCATCCACAGGCTCATGGGGCAGCATCGCGTCCAGCATGGTCGTCACTTTTCTTCCATGCACCAGCTCGAATGGTGTAAACCCGGTGGTTTCTTGAGCTGCAGGTGTTGTAGGCGAACGTGATGTATGGTAATACCTCGTCCCACGTCTTGTGCTCTACGTCGACGTACATGGAGATCATGTCGGCGATCGTCTTGTTGAGCCGCTCCGTTAGCCCGTTGGTCTGCGGATGGTACGCGGTGGTCCGACGATGGCTGGTGTGGCTGAGCCGAAGGATCTCTTGCGTGAGCTGGGCCAAGAACGATGACCCTCGGTCGGTTATCAAGACTTCGGGGGCGCCATGTCGAAGGAGAATAGACTCGACGAAAAACTTGGCGACTTCCACCGCTGTTCCCGACGGAAGGGCTTTCGTCTCCGCGTACCGGGTAAGGTAATCCGTGGCAACGATTATCCAGCGGTTCCCCGACGTCGATGGCGGGAAGGGCCCAAGCAAATCCATTCCAATTTGTTGGAAAGGCGTAGTAGGGGTCGATATCGGTTGCAGGAATCCCGCAGGTCTCGTCGGAGGTTTCTTACGCCGTTGGCACTCGTGACATGACCGTGTGTACAGATGAACAGTCTTCGGGAGTTTTGGCCAGTAGTACTTGTCACGAATCCGGGCAAGGGTCCTGCTGTAGCCGAGATGTCCGGCCGTTGGGTCGTCGTGGCACGCTTGAAAAATTTCTTCTCGGAGGCTGGTAGGGACAACCAGTAGCCAGGGAGTTTCGCTGGTTCCGAAATTCTTTCTGAAGAGCACGCCTCGCCGCAGGACAAAGCTCGGTAGGTCCCGAGAAAAGACCCGTGGGACAGAGCCTCCTCGACCTTCGAGGTGGTCGATCACGGAGCGAAGTTCCGTGTCGTCGCGTTGCAGTGCCCTCATGTCGGTAGCGTTAACTGCGCCTAGAAAACGGGCGTCGTCATCGTCGTCGGCGCCGGAGATTGGAGGTTCGACTGGAGCCCTAGACAAACAGTCAGCGTCATTATGCTTGCGGCCGGATTTATGCACAATGGTTACGTCGAATTCTTGCAGTCGAAGGCTCCAGCGGGCGAGGCGTCCTGACGGATCCTTGAGGTTGGCGAGCCAGCAGAGGGCGTGGTGGTCTGTGACCACGCGGAACGGGATCCCGTACAAGTACGGACGGAACTTGGTTATCGCCCAGACGACTGCAAGACATTCCTTGTCGGTCGTTGAATAATTTTGTTCTGCCTTGGACAGCGCCCGGCTTGCGTAAGCGATTACTCTCTCTGTTCCTTCTTGTCGCTGAACGAGTACCGCACCGAGACCGGTATTGCTGGCGTCCGTGTGGATTTCTGTCTCCGCAGACTGATCAAAATGCCCGAGGATAGGGGGCGACTGGAGCCTTCGCTTGAGTTCGTCGAACGCTTGTTCTTGCTCCTTTCCCCACTGGAACTGCACGTCGTCCTTCGTCAGATGCGTCAGCGGTGCAGAAATTTGTGCAAAGTCACGAACGAAACGTCTGTAGTAGGCGCACAGCCCAAGGAACCTTCGGACGGCCTTCTTGTCTGATGGTTTCGGGAATTCGGCGACAGCGGACGTCTTTGCAGGATCAGGGCTTACACCCTGAGCGCTCACAACGTGTCCCAAGAATTTCAGCTCACCATAGGCGAACCGACACTTGGAAGGCTTGAGTGTCAGCCCAGCAGTCTTGATAGCCTGTAGCACAGATCGCAGTCGTCTCAGGTGCTCGTCGAATTCGCTTGCGAACACCACAACGTCGTCGAGGTACACGAGACAGCTCTGCCATTTCAAGCCGGAAAGGACGGTGTCCATAACGCGCTGGAAGGTTGCCGGCGCTGTGCACAGTCCGAACGGCATTACTTTAAATTCATACAGTCCGTCCGGCGTGACGAAGGCCGTCTTCTCACGATCTCGTTCGTCGACCTCTATCTGCCAGTACCCGCTCTTCAAGTCCATCGACGAAAAGTAACGGGCGTGGCGCAGCCGATCCAGGGTGTCGTCGATGCGGGGCAGCGGATAGACGTCCTTTTTTGTTACTGCGTTCAGCCGGCGATAGTCCACGCAGAACCTCAGGGTTCCGTCTTTCTTCTTCACCAGGACTACTGGGGAAGCCCACGGACTGTTAGAAGGCTGGACGATGTCGTCATCAAGCATTTCCTGAACTTGCTTCTGGATGATTTCCCTTTCTTTCACGGAAACTCGGTACGGTGGCCGATGCACAGGAAGTGCGTTGTCATCAGTAACAATTCGATGTTTCGCAACCGTCGTTTGGCGCACCTTTGACGACGTGGAGAAGCACTCACTGAACTCGGCGAGAAGGTCACTGAGTTGTCGTCGTTGTGGGGCTGGGAGGGACGGGTCGATGTCGAGCTCTGACGGCGTGATTCTCTTGCGCTGCGTCGGAGAGGCGTCTTCTGAGATCACGGCGATCGCGGCTGAGTCCTGAATTTCCTCGACGTAGCCCACAGCTGTACCCTTGGTAAGGTGCTGCGACTCTTGCCGGAAGTTGGTGACAAGGGCTACGGTACGCCCGTCCTGGAGCTCGGTTACGCCTCTTGCAATGCCGATCCCTCGTCCAACGAGAAGTTGGACGCTTCCTTCCAACAGTGCTACACCGCAGGTGGCTTCTTCGGTCCCGACGGGCACAAAGACACTCGACAGCGGCGGCAGGTTTACGTGGCTGGCAAGGACTCGCACTGCAGCTAACGTCGCTTTGGGATTTTCCGCCGATGGGACAGGCTTCCGAAGCGTCAGCTTGTTCTCCGCAAGGTCGATGATGGCGCCGTATTCACACAAGAAGTCCATTCCGAGAATGACGTCCCTCGAACAGTCTTGCAGAACGACGAACTTCACAGGGCATGTTTCACCGTGAATCTCGACGCGAGCAGTGCACCTCCCGACTGGTGTGATGAGGTGCCCACCGGCGGTTCGTATCTGTGGACCATCCCATGGCGTCGTCACTTTCCGAAGGCGTCGGGAGAGTCTCCCACTCAAGACTGAGTAGTCTGCTCCGGTGTCGACGAGTGCCGATCGCGTCGTGGCCGTCGATAACAACGTTCAGGTTATTTGACACCGTTGCAGGAACGTCGTTGTCGGTGCGTAGCGTCGTTAGAGTGGGAGCACTCCGACGGTCTTGGAGGATCTTTGCGTCGGTCGTCTTCGGCAACACCACCTCCAGGCGTTGCCGCGCCTAGTTTCCCCGACGAGGAGCGAGGGGCGACAGGCTTTCACGTCGGGGTCGTGTGCATCTGGGGAAGCTGGACGTCGTGGCGATGGCGACCGGAATTCTCGGCGGGAGCGCAGGCTCGGGGGACTGGCGAGTCGTCGCAGGTACTCCTCGATGTCAGCGAGGGCGTTCGCCGTACCTCGGGCGTGGGTCGTTCTGGGTGGAACCCGCGTAGCCCGAGTCTGCCGGTAGGGGCATCGGCGGTAGATATGGTCCGCTTCCCCGCAGTGGTAGCACAGATGGGCGTCGGTCGCGCTGTCCTCCACACGTCGGTCTTCCTGGGTGCGCGGGCTGCTCTGGGCGGTCGTACTGGACCTGGTTCGTCGTGGCGTCGGTCGTGCTGCGCCGCAGGGTCTGACGTCGGGGCGGCGCGACATAGGTGCGAGCAGGAGGCGGTGGTCGTCGGGCCACTGCGGCGTAGCTCAGCGTCGGTTCTTCCGGAGCTGGTGCTGACGAGAACCTCAGGCTGGCAGCGCTTGCTGGACTTCTTCTCTGACAACCTCGGCGATTGAGGGCGAAGCTGGGCTTGCGGCGGCAGGTAGCAGCTTCCTGAGTCTCCTCCCGGACGACGTCCCGGATGATCTTCGCGGATGTCCGATGCCGATGTTGTCGGCATCGGAAGAGCGTGGCGAGGCAGCGACTGCCGGGAGCTCGGTGATAGTGGGCAGCTCGTGCTTGACAGCGCGCGCTCGATGTTGGTTGCCTCGGTCACGAAGCCGTCGACGGTTGTCGGGGGGCTGCGGACAAGGCCACCGAAAATTTCGCCTTCGACGCCCCGCATGAGGACGCGCAGCTTCTTCTCCTCGGTGGCTTGCGGGTCGGCGCGTGTACACAGTCGTAGGACATCTTCAACGAAGCTAGTCGACGCTTTCGTCGGGGCCTTGTGTCCGCGTCTGGAGCAGGTCCTCCGCACGTTCTCGCCGGTGTTGGTTCGAGAAGGTTCGCTTCAACTCGGTGGCGCAGATATCCCACGAAGTGAGCGATGCCTCGTGGTTTTCGAACCAGTGCCTCGCGGTTGCCTTCCAAGCGAGAAGTAGAGGTTCTGGAGGCAGTTGCTCGGCGTTCCATCCGTTGTGGCGGGCCACGCGCTCATAGTGTTGGATCCAGTCCTCGACGTCTTCGTGGATTTCGCCGTGGAAAGGCGTCGGCGATCCGAGGAGCGACGGGCAGGACAGACGACGGCGGCGGAGCGGGGTCTATGACTGGTTGGCCATCGTTGTCTTCTTCGCTTGGACTTTTCCGGCAGCAGGTCCGTAGTTCCGGATCGGTAGGCCTTGGTTGCGGCGACTGGACCGAGGCCTTGGTCTGGTCTTCTGCGAAGGGTAACCTCCGGAGCTGGGCACGTCGGACTTGCACGGCGGGCTCTCGGAGGGGTACGGTCCACGGGCATAGAACGCTACCCCGCACCTCCACCAAAATGTCACGAATGACGAAGTGATGAGGCGACGAATAACTGAAGAAACTAAACGTTTAATGGGGCGAACTTGTGCCCAAAAATAAAAGGAAACAGAAGATAACAACAGAGCGTCGCGGGCGTCGAAGGCGGCGAAGCAGCAGAGATCGAACGCTGAGGCGAAACTGACTGCGGCTTGCCAGGCGGAGCCCCTTATGTACACGCGTGGGCTTCTGGAACAATCGGCGTAGAAGGTTCGTCGCGTAGAACATTCTAACCTCGAATAAGCAACAGCGGTTCTCGAATTTACCAGAACATTACTTTGCAGCGAATCAACAAAATGTGTACGCGCGGCCAGGAATCGAACCCTGGCCTTTCTGCGTGGAAGACAAGCGCGATAACCGTTATGCCACGGGCGCGCTGCCTACTTGGTCAGCTGCGCTCGCGGCAATACGTTCAACACCTCCTGACGGGTGGCGGGACGCACCAACCTCTCGCTCATCTCAGTCGGAACGCCGGGGAGGTCCCCACAAAACTGACGTACGTCCGCGGCAAATTCACAAGGGGTCATCGCTTTGAGCCGAAGCGTACAAGCGAGAGAAATACTCCCGGAACACGGCGTCTATGTCATCCTGCCTGGATGACACACTGCCGTCCGGCAGGACCACCTCCGAAACCCGCGTAGAGGCCCCCCCCCCCCCCCCCCACCAGACACGCGCAAATACCTCAGAACCTCGGGGTCGGACACAGGTCTACCCCTCAGAAATTGGGCACTGGCGGTTCGAGAGTTGTACCTAAGTACGCGGCTGTAGCGCGCCCGAAGCACGCTCAGGTACTCTTGCATGAGCAAGGTCCCTGTCCCACCCCGCTGAACAATGCGCATCCGCCTTATCAGGTCGTTCAGAGTTGCGGTTTGCCGAGCTCTACGGCTTCTGCCAGCCGAGGCCAGCAAGGCCTGCCAGGCGGCTTTCAGACCGTCCCACTGGGTGGGGTCGAAGGGGTGTTGACTCAAAGTTTCTGCAATGCTGCTACGCAGTTCAGCAACGGAAGACGGATCCCGAAGGAGGTTCACGTCCATGCGCCACAGGGCGCTTCTTCCAGCCCGGTACTCAGGAACCGCCAGTGCCACGAGCAGTGCGCGGTGGTCCGAGATAAACCGCGTGCCAGGCGGGAGGGGCACGATCTCGCACCGGGTCACAGGGAACGGGAAGTTCGCGGGGAGGTAAGCCCTATCCAGACGGCTGTAGGAGCCGCGGCGCGCCCAGGTGTACCCGAATACGTTGGGGTTTTTAACCTCCCAGGCGTCCACTAACTGAAACTGACGAATAAGGCGGTCTAATTCTTTTGCATTCCATGTCGAGCGGCCCCAGCCCCGCCCCCGGACGTCTTGGAAAGAGTTGATGACGCAGTTAAAGTCCCCGAGGAGAATAAAAGGATGACCTTCTAAAAGAAACGCGTCCAGCGAAGCGAAAAAGGAGTGTGAAAACGCTGGTTGAGCGGGCGCGTAAACGTTGATAACGCGCGCCGGCTGCGAACCGAGATAAAGATCGAGGCAGATAACGCGGCCGTCTAGGTCAAAAGTGCAAAAACTACTAGTGAATAAGCAAGATCGAAAGAAAATTACGCCCACACCCGTGCAGCGCGACGAACTGTAAGAAAAGTAACAAGGCAAAGAAAAACGAGCTTTGAAATCTCTGACATCGCGAACACCGTAAAAGTTAGTTTCTTCTACGAAAAGAAGGTCGCAGCCCAAACCCCGGGCGAAATGAACAACTTCGCGTTGCTTATCCTCATTCCGGAAACCTTGGACATTGAGAGATAAGATGCGGAGGGCCATTACAAAAAGAAAAAACACAAACATGGTCGAAAGAAAAAGGCTGAAACGCGACATAAAATTAGTGACGAGTAAGGCCTCTTAGTTACGGGGGCTGGCGTCCAACAACGGGACGGTCTAACAAACTCAAACGTCGAACCTTGTTTTTCGTACCAGTCAAGCGTATAGGGCCGGGTCCAGAGTCTGACGAGGAGGGGGACCCCTTTGGCCGCATGGTCCAGCGCCGGGATGCTGACGGAGTCGCTGTCTGACGGCGACGACTCCATGCTTTCCGTGTTGTCGGTGGCGGATTCCACGGGAGTTTGTGGCCTCACACCTGGGTCGCTTGTCGAGGAGGAGGCGGTGGCTGCTCCGGTCTGGGCTTCTGGGCTTGCGGGCGACTCGCCTTCTGCCGACTCGTCGATGACAAGGGGGGGGGGGGGGGAGGGACTCGGCTTCCGAGTCGGGGCCGTCGCAACTGCTGGCCTCCGAAGGCGCGGCTGGTGGTACCTGGTGAGCGTCCGGTTGGGTCACGCCGACGGGCGGGTGGGTCTCTGCAGGCTGGGGGGGAGCACCCGGAGTGCTGTCGGGCGGGCCGGGTGCCGTCATCGGAGGGGGCCTAGGATCCGAAGGACCCTCGTCTCGAATCACTGCCGAGTAACTCCGGCGCTGCGTGCAGTCCGTGGTGGCGTGGTTGTGACCGCAACGCTTGCACGGGGCATTGCAGCCGTCAGTGCCGTGGCCGAAAACGCCGCACCGGTCGCAGCGGGGTGTGCGACAAGCGGCTCCAAAGTGGCCCTCCAGGCCGCAGCGGGCGCAGACCTTCTTCATTCCTCGGTATTCGCACATCACACGGTGCCCTCCTACGTTGACGAAGTTCGGCACGGGCGTCTTCATCTCCATGCGGAGGACTCGCGTGCCGGTGAAAAGCTTTGGCCGGTCTTTGTAGGTCAGGTGGGAAATGGCGAGCACCTTCCCGTAAGAACTGAAGACTGCTTGGAGGGCGTCGTCGGGGACGTAGGGAGGGAGCCGGAAGACCGTCACGTGGATGATACGCGGTCCCACCTGTTCGAGCGGGACCACGACGTTTCGAAGCAGCAGGTGGCCCTGCGCTACCATCTTGTCTGCAGCTGCCGTCGAACCGACTGCAGCCAGGAACTTCATCGCACCGAAGTGTTGCAAGTGCGTCAAACTGTCCTCACCAACGAGGCCATACAAGCTGTCGATAATTTCATCGACAGGGACTTCGGCGGGTGCCGAGAACACGAAAGACTGAGCCTTCGGCGGGGCCTGGGTTGGCGGCGGCATCTTCCGTGGCAGCAGGGTGGGGGCCCCGGTGACGCGCGACTGAGGGACGCGGGCCACAGGGAGACGATTCTTGCGTAGAAACTGCCAACAAGCTCGAACTTTAATCTTAAAGGGGCGATGCAACAATTTTTTGTACTTTGCGCAAATACCGCTTAAAACGGATCCCTGACGTTAATGACCTGTGAAACACGCGTTCGTTTTTCACCCCACGCAAAAGAAGTTCCGAAAAAATTAAACAAAAACGAGCACCGTTCACCCCCTCAACTCGCAGCCAGAACAAGCGGCTCCCTCTACCACTGTACTTGGGCATGTCCTTCCCCTGTCGGGGTAGGAGTCATGCCCGTTCCTAACCCCACTACAACCTCCTGGGAGGCCGCTCTACTCAGCTCACGGCCCGAGCGGCAGCGAGCGCTGCTTGAACGGGCTAGACGGGTAGCGGTGGCCTGCGGGGCCTTGGACTTGGGGACCTGACCCGGGGGGCTTTATCACTGAACAGACTCAATTAAAGTTTTTACCACCACCACCAACAAGCGGCCACGTGATCTGGAGCCGATTATATGCCGCCAATGTTGATCATAGCCATGCGCTGGGGTTGGCAAAGCACAGGACACGCGCTGAGTTCCAGACATTGTTATGGCTCGGCCATTGTCGTCGTTGCAGCGATTGGACACGGGCCACTACCCGAATGCATGTCGAGGCATCGATTGTCACGAGCCCAGATCGAATGCGTACGCAGTCTTCGCGTCCACTGTGTGAGCAGCCTTTGAATATCGTCACAGCTGGGATCGCAAAGCTCGATGACGCATTTCCGGGGATCGTACTGTTGCCATTGTCCCCACAGCTCCGTCATCAAATTCCGCGAAGGAGAGACTGAAAGAAAAGCTCCGCTTTCATCCTTTGAATTCCGCCGCGACGAAGACGCTTCTTGGTCAGTGGTGTTGCGCTCGAGGAATCCCGGACAAAAGCTCACCGGACAAAAGCTCACCGGACAAAAGCTCACCGGACAGAAGCTCACCGGACAAAAGCTCACCGGACAAAAGCTCGCCCAATTTTTCACAGACCCGGACAAAAGCTCACCCATTTTTTCACAGACCCGGACAAAAGCTCACCACGAAAAATTTCATGTTGGTCTTAACACGAGTGCGGACAAGTTAGGTGCATGCGTGCGACACAAAAAGGCAACGATAAATTAAATCTGACAGGCGCATGGTCTGTTGATTTTAATAGAAACAAGTTTATTTATCGATTGGTTAGAAGGGAATGCAGTCTAGTAGGGTACGTTGTTGGGCTAGTTGGTTCATCTTAGTTCAACAAATAAAAATTGCGCAAAAAAGACAAGCACAAGAAGTATACAGGATAGCGCTTGTCCGGTATACTTCTTGTCCTTGTCTTTTTTGCGCTATTTTATTTGTTTAACTAGGAATGCAGTCCCCTACTAGCTCCAGCAGACTTGGTAGATCTCGATGTATATCCAAGCTCTGGAAAATATTTCTAAGACGATTCTGCAGGCGCAGAGTGGTTTTTCGCACCCGCTCTACTGTGGGCTCACCTCTCCGGGCTTGTGTCAATGCCGTGGCAACGAGCACCTGATTTTGCTGTAGGCATTCAATCAGCCTCAAGACGCTTGGATGGGCGTGGCCGACGAGCTTTTGGAATCCGGTACTTTATCCTTCGCAGGTGTTGTTCATCCGGTCTTTATATTGAAGATTGGCGTCGTACATGTTTCCCCGTTCCGGGGGAACTCCGGTCGTCGTCGGCGCAGAGTCAGGCGACGGGAACAATTTGCTCTTGGTGTCGCCGCAGAAGGTACAGAAGCATAACGGAAGCGGTCGTTGACATACCTGCAATCAAAGTAGTCCAGCAGGTAGCCGATGTCACCGGTAGACTTTTCCCTGGTGGTTAGTTCTTGTCGAACAAGCTGTGGTGGAAGGAACGCGAGCCTATCTGAAATCCCGCGAAGTTTTCTAAATTGGTCATCTGTCTTGTACTGGCCCAACTCCCGTTCTTTCAAAGTATTTAAAAAAAAATCCTAACTCAATGGTGGATGGGGTACAAGTTGTCTTAAAAATGGTCCCATGTCCATTGCGTCCGAACTTTATTTCAGCCCGTGTTTCGCCCGGGTAGCAAAAGAAAATCGAGGTGAGCTTTTGCCCGGGTCTGTCAAAAGCGGGTGAGCTTTTGTCCGGGTCTGTCAAAAAACGGGTGAGCTTTTGTCCGGTGAGCTTTTGTCCGGATACCGCGTTCGAGTATTCTTGGGTCCCACTATAAAGTCGCGGTCAACTTTCTGTGGCATAAGAGAAGAGGGGAAGAGAGCGCGTTCACATCTTCGATAGCGCTCAAAGTGGGCGAGGGTATTGTCGCCTATTGCTTTGGCTGCATTGCCACAGAAAGTTTCGTTCAGCCTCACACCCAGCCACGTTGTCCCCCTATCCGGTATGCGTTCCGAACAAAAAGCAAGGGATTACAACCCAGAACAAGTAAAAAAAAAAAATATAGAAGGGTCATAACAAGAACGGCTGACGGTATCAATTAAAATGTTAAAACGTATTACTGTCAAGGCGAGAAGAAAGCGATGTTTTTACGCATACCGGAAGTTCCAGAATCGAAGATGGCGGCGCCCACGTGGAAAAGGTGTATAGTGCCAGGAAGCTGGTGTAGAGTAAGAAATATTCCTACCAATGTCGTTGCACAGCCCCTTTAACCCGAAAGTCGATACGCAATTTTACACCAACTACCCCAACGTACGAGTGTGCTAGAGTCTCATTTTGTATTGCAATATTTGTTCCCGAAGGAACTGGGCCGATCCCTGCTGTACTGCAATGCAGGGCCGACCCTGGCAGGTTCCGGGCAAGCCCGGAGTACCCCACCTCGCTGCAAAAATAGAGTTAATATCGAGGACCCATATAGGGCCCCTATCAGATATTAAGCTGATAAGAACAGATACTACACATACGATCAAAGCCAGATAGGCCGAGAAGCGATGCCCAAAAATTATGTCTTTTTTCGAACCCACCTCAGACGCGAAATTGACATACTCGGTGGGGAGGTAAGTGAACAGGAAACTAGCACGCTTCTAATAAAGGGTAAGGCACCGAGTTTTACAAGCATTTGTATAGAATACGATGTTATTTGGATCTCTTACAGCGAAGTTGAAATGTAGAGAACCGCAGATTGAATATTGAAACTAAAGCAAATGTACAGGCGAGCTGGTAGAATAATCCTCCGACACGCTCCCACCTAGGGACGGGGGTGGGGGTGAGGGGGGGGGACGTGCCGCCGTTTCTACAACAGAAACTTAAAAGTAGAAGGGACAGAGACAAGTGGAGAAGAGAACGTCTCAAACGCAGCTAAAAGATTTATTTAGTCCCATATCCTTATATACTCACAACCACAAGGTCACACAAACACTCCACATGCCCCTTTCAAAGGCACAACACACCAGGGCAAAACAAAAAAAAAACTTAAAGATAACAAGGCAATGGGACGCCCCCTCAAGCAACTACTACGACCAGGGGCAAACCCTCCATTTCTCCGGAAAGAAAAAAAATTTTCCCTTTCCCTTTCTTTTCCCTTTGTGTGTCACTGACACTACACCCACGAACCAACAAGACCCAGATCTTGAGTACAAAGACCAACTATCTCCGCGAACACGAAAAGAACTGGGAAGAATACTTCCGAACCGGAACAACAACCACAACAGACAGATACTGATACCGTTTCCAAAGCGTTTCAGACGTGGAAAGGGCATAGAGGCCTGGCGCAAGTGACGTGCCAACATTCTATTTTGTTTCGTTGCCTGGGCCAGCTGGGCGGCGAAACGAAGGTGTGTGGCGTCGCGCGTCGCCGTGATGAGGCCATAGAGTTATTATAATGTACGCTAGAGGTTCAACTGGCGCTAGTGTCTATGCGACTTCCGCGACGCAAATAGACCCTTTTCAAAAAGTCAGAGACAGTCCCAAAAGCTCCAATATTGCCGCTCTAATGGCGGTGATAGGAGATCATGCTCGGCTAAATCAAGCACCCTCGATTTCGTTAGTCAGCAATACGTAACCGGAACGAAGTAC
>JAZHYW010068311.1:0-17009 GCA_037355805.1 Ixodes ricinus
AAGAGAAACGCGGGACACAAATTAAGCGTGTGTGAATGCTGCGGTCACTTTGGGCTATGACTCGTTCTCGGGGGGTGAGAACACGCGTTTCAGCCAACCGCTGACGCGGCACTTGTGTAAAGTGTGCTCTACTTTTGCCTTTTTTTTTTTTTTTTTTTGTTGACGCCAACGCTTTGGTTTTATGACTTTGTATTTTGGGGTGTCGGAGAAACACATGCAGCAGGAAAGAAAGGGCTCTTACTGTGACGAAGGAAGAGTAAGATTACTTATATCCTGATATTATTAATAGTTTATTTTTATTCTTGCTTTGCTGTCGCGTGTATTATAAACAATTTAAGGCAATAGGCTCCAAGCTTGAGCTGGCATGTTCCGAAAGAGCAGTGTAATATATCAATATCCTCGCGGTGTGACCCTGCATGATCGCGTGTGAGCGAGGTGAGTCTGCGGACTCGCCTCCTGGCTGCGCCTTTTTCCAACGCAAAACGGCAGACCCGTAGCTCTCAACTTAGCGCACCGACTCTAACGATAAGCAGAATCGAATATTCTGGACGCGTTTCGATTCTCCGTCCATTACCGCTTGTTTTACAGTTGCTATAACGGAACGCTAGAAAGCTGGCAGAATTTTATCGCGGGATACAAATGTACTAAAAAGAATAACGAAAGCGAGAAAAAGCTACCAAAGAAAAGCTCTATAGTTTTGATGAGCGCGCAAAGCTTACCAAGCTGCATATTCGTGTGTATTTCGACTTTCTTAAACTTCTTTCAGTAAGTCCCCAACGCTTTTCTGAACTAATGGCATCAATTGATCAGCGTCAAAAGCACGGAAGCGGTTGGGCCTCTTCGGTTTGTGATTGGCTCAGGGATGATAGAACGCGTACGGAGCACTGACGGGCTCCGCCGGTGCGCTTTTGACGCTGACTGATTGGTCCCGCTCGGCGCAAAGCTTCGGCTTTGCGTCTGCACAGGTGGTAGCGAGAGTATGGTTCCTTCGGACGTTCTGCAACCGCGCGTAGACGAGATCTCACCACGCTCGTAAGCGAGGCCGCCGTGGATCGTGCATGATCGAACACTGCAGCGCCGCTTTATGCTTCAAGCATGCATTACGTGGTCGCGTCTAACGAATGCGCTCGCGCCCCCTGGCCGAGAGCAACAGGCCCATACACACACAACTGGTCAACAGCCACGATGTTTAGAGCGGTTTAAGTCCCGGTGTTGCCCCAGCGGGCCATCTGGGGTCACAGCGGGCGAAGTGATGAAAGTTGCGTTTCCTCGAGGCAACACCTGTTAGTTTCCAGACCGTCCAAGTGAAAAACCTTGAAGGATGTACGGTCAGCGCTTCACACGTTTCTTGTTGGAACCGGGAAGCCTTATTGAGTTTACATGCACACTCGCACCTTGTTCCAAGCCCCACTGGAGGTAAACGTGCCGCCCCCTCGCCAAGAGATTAAGAAGCCTTGTTCCCATGATGGACTGAGTAGGACAGTCATCGTTTTTAGCCATGTTCGTGCTGGCCGGTGTGCAAGAATATGGTCGGTCATGGGCCTGCTGGCTTCGGCGTTATCCGTTTCATTTTTGAAGCGGCTGTTTCTGCTCGCCGAAGTAACGTACGATGCGGCGCTTCGTCCTGTGGTATGGTGCTCAACGCCTACCTATTTTGCAGTTATATCGAGTTCTCCTCATTGGTGAAATCTTAGAAGAAGGCAGTTTACAATGTGCACACACTTAATTCGACGCCGCTATAAATTCAGAAATATTACGATCGACAATTGCTTTGCCACGTTAACATGCGTCCGCGTATTGTATGCGAAGAGCATTATGGCCGCTTTATTGATGAGTTATGGTTTTATTAAATAAATTTGACGATTTACATGAACCATTTAAATAAACGTGATTTTAAAGGTGCGTGCTAGTTTTGCTTGGCTGCTTTAACTTCCTGCTATTTCGTCGCTGGCTTAAGTTGTGGCATGTTTTATTCTCGCCATACTGTTGGGGCGTTGTGCCTTCTAATGCTTACTGTTTTGGGCAATGCAGCCTTGAATGTTATGTTTTATCGTGCGCTTGGTGTATTGAGGCTTTATGAACACGCATCATCTGTACCTGAATTAGGATTTTCGGGCCTTAAAGGGCGGTGCGACAATATTCAATTGGAATGTTTTTCACTTTACATGAGCTTACTGGCACTAGTCATGGGCTCAAGGACACTCGCACGCAACGTCACTGGACAACAAACTCTTTTTGTTGCGGTGTAATTCTCAAGGACAGAAGTGAGCGTTTTCATTCAATCTCCTTCGCGAAACTTGATGACGTAGCCGGGGAGTCGCAGTACCGCCCAGAGACGATATTTCAATGCGGCTCATAGGGACCTCAGCATTGCGTGCGCACTCTATGTGGGCACGTAATAATCGATAGCACGAGAAGCATTCGGGTAATGGCCCGTGTCAAATCGCTGCAATGACAGCAATAACCGAACCCTTACAATGTCTGGGACTCAGCGTGTGTCCTCTGCTTTGCCAACCCCATGGCGTGGCTATGATCAACATTGGCGGCATATAATCGGCTCAAGACCACGTGGCCGCATGTTCTGGCTGCGAGTTCAGGGGGTGAACTTTAATTTGTTCTGGAAACTCCTATTGCGTGGGGTGAAAAACGAACGCGTGTTTTACAGGTCATTAACGTCAGGGATTCTGTTCTAAGCGGTATTTGCGCAAAGTGCAAAACTCGTTGCATCGCCCCTTCAATAATGTGAGGACAAGTTTTCTTTCTAACAGATTCGCATTGTGGTGTATACACTGAAGTGGCAAACGTTTTGTATTGTGCTATTTATTTATTTATTTATTTGTTATATACCTTGCCATGTTATACTTGCTTTGAACTGCGGGGTGTGGAGGCTCAGTCAGGCACGAATGTCTCTTGCCTCTACATTCCTATAAAGCTTGACCCGTAAGAATCTAGAATTGCAAACTTCTGTAAACAAAGAAGAGCAATAATTATCGTCATAGCATTGTTTTCACTGATGTGTGGGTTCGTTTGCAACTCGCAGCTCTCCTGAGCGAGTCTCCACGCTGGCTGCTAGCGAAGGGCGGCACGGAGGAGGCCGAGGCAGTCATCATGCGCGCCGCCAGCATGAACGGCGAGAACCTGCTCGAGCTGAAGCGGCACTGGACGCGAACTCGCAGGAAATTGAGCGCGTGAGGGATCACTTTGCAGCGCAGTTCTGTGTTCGTACTTGTATATTGGCATGTGAAGGGCTCGTTCACGAAGCACCGTTTCCTTCCTTTGCGTTATATTATGAAAGGTACGTGTTCTTACATCGAAAACCACCGGGATATTTGTGCTTCCTTTGGAGCATGGCAACCATCTAAAGGGGTATCTTTGCACGCGACGTACGAAGCATGGACGTCTCGGAATCTTATAACGTAACGTTAGAAAACGATCCCGCACCCCATGCTCCGCAATTTTTATCTCGCGTAGGAAAATCAAGCTATACTTCAAGCGTCTTAGGTATGTGTAACATTCGAGTTGCTGGGATTCTCTTGATTGCAGGAGGTTGCAGCCAAGCCACCGATGCCCACGTGCAGGGAAATCTTACGTTTGCATATGCATGAAAGTGAACAGTATTATACTCTACTATTGCTGGTAAGCATATATCTTTACATTAACTGTGAAAGCCTCGCGGTCGTATATGCAGGCGTACTAAACAACCTATTTTTAATTAAGAGTGTAATGACAATCGCGCACCTAGCTACGCTTTCTCGTCTAGTGGATACATCTTGAAAACTTTGTTTCTGAAATTCTTCCCGCTCACGATACTTTGTTGTCCCGCATGCATCCGAGTTACCGTGCTCGAAACATAGTTATCATAGAAACAAGATTTTCCTACGTGATATATATATATCACTACGAACTACGCGCTACGTCCTGTAACGCATTTGGTGTGCCATAGAGTAAGGAGATAAATCATTCCGTCCGGATATATATACAGGGTGTTTCACGAAAAGGTGGACAAATTCGATATTGCGAAAACTACCCGTCGCAACAAAAAAAGACTTGTGTCTTTTTGGTCCCGGAGCCAGGGCCCTATTTAGGAAAATTATTAAAGTCCAAGATAATTAAATTGTTAATTGTTTTTGCATATATATATATATATATATATATATATATATATGTGTGTGTGAGTGTGTGTGTATGAACGGAATTAATTATGTCCTTATTCTACAGGGCGCCAGATGCGTCACGGGACGTAGCGCGTGGTGTCATCTGGTTTAACGTCCACAAACTCTGCAAGCCATTGTGGCGTCGATGGTGACGCAGGGTACAGGCGGCGCTGCATGCACCCACTATTCAGAGCTGTTTATACTGGAGAGGGTCTGGCCAGTGGGCGGAGCTTGTTTCCCGCTAGTACCAGCGGATTTCGCTGTAACACAAAATGGCGTTACTTTTTGTCTTGCTTATTCCTGGGAAATCGCATAGAGTTCCTGAGTCAGAGACACAAAATGGCGGACGGAAGTAGTCATCCCCCGCCTGTCAGACTACGCTGCTGTGGTTGCCAGGCTGTCAAAATCATTTAAGAAGGTCAAACTCTCTCAGTATAAACGGCTTTGCCACTAGTGATGACCTTGGGAAAGGGGATAGTGGAGAGCTGAGAAAGCGCAGGCAAATACTTTACTAGAGAGTAGATCCTACTCCTTTATAATACAATGTCCTTGGTGCGGACAGATTTGTCACAGTTCGAATAACTTGATAATGTGCAACCTAAACTTTTTTTGCATTGATTTGAGAGTGGTGGAAAGCACCACCTATGGCTAAGGAGGTCGCGGTCATTAGTTATTTGCGTCGGCTGGCCGAGGGTGCGCCGCATGGAGTTTCGTCGATGAAAGTTTTTGCTCAATATGTGTCGAAGCTTGTTCCCTAAACATTTTAGAGCAACAAAATGTTGCTTTTTCGGCTTGGCGAGAGGTCTATTTTGCGACATGGGAGAAATTGGTGCACTCGGGGCGCCGTCTAAAGCAAATGAGGGAGTAGGGTGTCTTTCCTAGTAAAGTGTTTGGCGGAGGGCTTGTCCTTGTCTCTTTTCAGTATGCGGGAGCAACACGTTCGTTCTGCTTCTTTTGCAAAGCGGCGGTGGTTTAGGCCAGAACACTTTGTCTGATTCGCTGCGAATGAAGGATAGTGGGTACACCTCAAAGCAAGCTGTCTTGAGGTCTGCCCACTACCGTTCAATGCAGAGTCAATCAGAGCTCGGCGTCCTGGCGTCACCAGAACCCCTGCGAAAGCAGACGAACTATGTTCTCCGTATGCGGAGAGCAAGTCGTCTGCTTCTGGCAGAAGGAGATCCGTTGACGTCTGAACGACGCCGAACTCTGATTGGCATCGACTGGAAGGATAGTGGGTAGACCTCAATGCTACATGCCTTGAGGTCTGCCCGTCTGTTTTTTCCAATCAGTCAATAGAGAGCTCGGCATTCTGATATCAATGCACAGCCCCTGTGCAAGAAGCAGACGAACTTGCACTCCTGCATAAGTTTAACCCATCCAACCACGGAGCACTCTCGGACATCACAGGTGATGCCGTAACTGATGCCATTCTAATGAATTCGAGTAGAAAGTGGAGAAACATAGAGGGGTAAAGATAAAAAGAGGAGAAAAACTGAAGGTGGACTGCACTTTCAGCGTGCATTTTTCACGGCACCTACGCAGCTACCTCAGAGCTCGACACATTCTGATCACAGTGTACCCATCCGTCGTCTTCAGGATGAGGACGTTGCCATTGAAAGGACTACTTCGTAGCTCAGAAGAACCACAATTCCACTATCTTATTCTCCTCAGCTTAGAATTAGCGTTCAAGCATGACCCTGGGTTTACAACATCTAAGCTCGAGTACGATGCTACGCCTAGGCTCTCGGGTGCTTTTCACACCGCAGAAAAAATAAATATCACGGTTTACGTGTGTTAATCAGTTGTGCCAATTTCTATAAAACGTGTACAACCAAGACGTCTTTTATATTGGACTCCCTAATAAAAAATACACCAGGCAATCCTGGTATGACATCAGAGAATCCTGGTGTGGCACCAGAAGATCTGGTGTGCCCACTAACAATGCTGATGCATCAGGCACACCAGCCTGGTGTGCCCACCAGAGATGCTGGTGTACCCGCACACCAGCCTGGGTGGGCACACCAAGAGAGTCTGTGTCATACCACACGGGCTCATGTGCCCACCAGGCAGCCTGGTGTGCACACCCACGCAGTTTGATGTGACACCAGTGTTGTATTTTTTGTTGACTTTTCTCCCCGTCCGCGAGCGTGTTTTTGATTAGTTTGTGTAACGCCCCTTCCCCCGACGTGGTGCCTCGTTTCCTCCCGTCTTGGTCGTCACTGGAGACCCCGCGGCGGGCTCCTTTGTGCTCAAAAAGTGCCCCCCTCGTCCCCACCGCTTTCCCGGACGGCCTTGAGCAGCTTGGAGCGCTCGCCTCTCCGGGGTTTCCCTTTCTCTTTCCGCCAGTATTCTTGTTGACTTTTGAGAAAATAAAAGAGTCTTCCCTGTGTCTAGAAGCTGAAAAGATGTGTGTTGGTACGCTTTCCTGACTTCCGATCAGCTAAAGATATTTAGACATGGTCTGGTAGCAAAAGACCAAAGAAAGCTAGTAATTATTATAGTTTTTGGCGCCGAAACCTGGGAATTAACGGCCAGATCACGCCAACTACGAGCCAGGAGGACGCCGACTGCGTGGATCGAAATAGGACTACCCTGCGAGCCGCACCACCAAAGATCATGAACGAGATCGGGGTCCTGCTTGCCACGGATCCAACTGACGTCGGTGAGCTCGAAGAAAGATTCGATATTCTTCTATTTAAGGAGGCTTCACTTAAAGAGCCGGACAAGGAAACCGAGCCATTTGTCGAACATGATGCCTTAGAAGAGGAGATAACTGGCGCAGAGGGGTACGCGTAACGGATCAGCGTAACTAAGACACGAATCAACTGCAATCCGAAAGGCCAAGAATTGCGGAACGACAGGGCGTCCGGTTCTTCGACGCAGGCCAGTGGCTCCGGACAAGCTCCAGTTGATCACGGCCATCTGCCTAGAACAGTAAAGCTTCCGACGCTTTACTGTCGTGCTTTTTTGAATAAATAATGACATCAGCGTTATTGTCAAACTTATCATTGTACCCTTTTTTGTGAGTAAAGCAACATCCAGTCAACAGGTGCTCTGGTATCACACCGCAACAAAACATGTTGTCACACCAGAACACCAGATTGCTGGTGTCACACCAGAACACCAGGTTGCTGGTGCTGCACCAGCACACCATATTTCAGGTGTCACACCAAAACACCAGTTTGCTGGTGTGAAAATGTCCCAAATCTCATCTGTGAAAAAGTCTGGTGTCACATCAAGTCACACCAGCCCTCGGCCTGGTGTATTTTTCACTAGTAAGCATTTGACATCTCGGACACTGTAAACACGCGTGACAGTAATAATTTCTGAAGAAGGGGAACAAAGGGAGACAAATGACAAACACAAATCTCCAAACACAGCTAGGTGACTGTTGCGCGACCGAAAAACTCCGCCTGGTCCTTGCAGCGAACAAGAGACTTCTCACCTTTACCGGGGATTATTATCGTCACACTTGTAGAGCCTCGCGTGTCCCCTTTGCATTCATTGCATTATCATCGTAAACACCCCCCCCTCTTTTTCACGCAGTCACCTAATCAATAAGAGACTCTACTCCGGCGTATCGCGAAGGTTTTAAAATTAGTCCGCGTTTTTTAACTACAACCATACTAGACGCCAATTGCCGTCACAAATCCTCACTGTCGACAGAACCTAAAAAAACCTTCCGACAATGGCACATGGCTCCGTAAGGACAGCTCTGCAGAGAGGCTGTCCTTCCGGGCGATGCTTTGTCCAGATCTATTTTGTTAACCTATCATTTGTCAAGTTAATATGAACTAAATCTTCCTTCATGAAAAAGTATGCGCATGCTGTCTTCTTTATAAGAAAGCTGCCATCAAACAAATTAGGAAGGGCAGTCCCCCCCCCTTCCTCTGAAAGTACACCTCTGGCCCAATTGTCCGCAGAACGGACTGATGGTGCAACTGAAAACTTGAACATACTTAGTTGCGCCGCGTTATTCTACTCCAGCTACAACAAATAAACAAATTTTTGTTTTCGTAGCATTTATATCTAAGGAGTACGATCTTGTTGCTGATTAGTCGTCAGGATCTCAGTATCTTAAAAAGAAAAGGTTGGTACTGTCAGCGTCGAGCACAACGTTAGTATATAAAGAGAAAAAAACACCGCCAAAAAACGGCAGATGAAGCACAACTGACTATCAACCAAATGTTTATTGGAAAAAACACAAAACATATCATTTCTTCAGACCGTGTCTCGTCAGTTCTTGTTCTTTGTCCATCGTCTTTTCGCGCTGTTTATTCATTATGTTATACCACAAACTCGCTCAATTTTTTATCATTTGAAGTTTGTATCACTTAATTGTAGGGTCTGAGACATGCATCACGTTATTAAATTGTACTTTGGAGTAAACATGAATGCTGTACCTATCTTGTGGAACGCCGGTGCGAATAGGTTTAGGTTTGAATTCTCGGCAACTATTCTTGGGGAATTAAGGCGATACTAAAATTGTGATATTAAAATTGCCATCTATATATTAAATAAACATTACGAAGCATATTTTTCTAGAAGGCGAATAGAATCAGTTTGTTCTTCGCACAATTACAAAATTGGTTAGTTTCTGGTGGCGCAAGAATAATCACGCAATAATTTAATATTCATGCCTTGAAATATTTCGTTTCTTATTGCCAATGTAAAAAGTCATATTTCGTATTGCTTTAAGCAAGTTAATAGCCGAGAAAAAAAGTCGTTGCATATAGGTCAAGAGTATCAGCTTTGTTGCGTTTTGACTGGACCCTTGAGTGAAGTGATTTATTACCAGTTTCTAGGTACGGATGATACTCCAGTTGTTTGAAAGACAAGTTTGACCGCATCAAATCCCGCGTCCCTAGTAAACGATATTAAATAAAATGTGTTCCATGAACATACAAGAAAACGTCAGATGGTATAGGAACAGATATACGACTGATTTCATTTGTATACGATAGCGCGTTGTTTCAAAACCACGCATCCCAGCCATGGTGCGAGCAACCTGCGTGTGTTAAAACCAAATCACGCGTCAGGCGAAGGCAACGAGGTAAAGGGCCTTAGAGGGATAAACTGGCAGCTGAAATGACCCCCTATTAGCCGCCGCCATGTTGCACATTTTTGACCACTAGACACGCGATCTTATAGTTTTACGTCTAGATTTTAGCGAAGTATCCTGCAAAATAAACTGTTGATTGATCTTCAATAACAGTACCGACGAGATAACTTTTTTTGTCAACAATGTTTTTACGACAGAAGCTCGAGCAGTTTCGCAATAACTCCGCTAGATGCCGTCATCCGCAGTTCTGTGTTTTTGGTTTTTATCGGAGCCTAGACACTGATATCGGGGGCTAACAGTATTGAAAAGGAATATTTTATTATGTTGTTTTCAGCGATCGTAATACAAATCTCGGCCTCGGCTTTGCGTAGAAGCCTGAGGAATTGGTACGGTCACGTGTCTAGTGTTCAAAATTGCATAACATGGCGGCAGTCGAGTGAGGGTCACTACTGCCTGATGAACAGGATGCCAGTTTATCTCTCTAAGCGCCTCCACTAACCGCCTCTACCGCTACGGTGGCGTGATGTTACGGGCGCGTTTGTCTATAAGTTTAAGAACCTTTACTGAATGAGTTCATGTAAGAGAGTTTCCCTTCGCATAAAGGGGTATGCTTGCAGGGCGCAGGACCGTGACGTCGTTCACAACGCAGACGGCTGCGGTGAGGATCCAGTGCTTCGGCTTCTCACCCAAGCGCTCTGGATGACCCTCGCGGCGGTGCTCGAGATCCCGGCCGAGCTGGGCGCCATTGTGTCGGCTGCCAGGCTGGGACGCCGCACCTCCCACGCAACCGCTCTGTTCTGCGCCGGCTTGGCGGCGCAGATAGCTCCTCATCCTGAGCGAGGGCGAGCCCTCTTGTAACCGGGTGACAACTGTGTGTGGCAGCGCAGTCGAGGCTGCAGGAGCGCGTGCTTGAGCGTCGACGAAAGCCGCGCGCGCGCACTCTTATTTTCTTCAGAAATGTCGCAGAAAGTTTTCCCCGAGTCCCCATGGACTCATATCGTCGATGCAACTTGACGGCGGTGGTTCTGTTGCGGTGTTTCGCGCGAAATTATGGGAATTCGGTACGCGCCTGCGTCTCATTTGCGTTTAATTATGTCCGAGGGTTTTGTGAGTTCCTGTAACCACTTAACACTCTGGCACGCTGGCGCCATCTATCGGTTGGAACTGGAACACTTCCAACGTGTGTATAACTAACTGAAGGTTTTTCAGCATCTGCGAAACATTCAGTAAGAAGTGCTGCAAGTCTGTTCTGCAAATAGCGCCGACGTGCCAGTGTGTTAAGCGGTTACAAGAGACCCTCACTCCCTCACAGTCAAAAGCAAATGCATTAACCCGCCTTTAAAGTTTGAGCACAGCCGAGGCTAAAGAGCCCGCTCCGAGCTTCAAACCGGCTCTGTCGGCTATGCACGCCCGTGCCGTGGGAAGTGTAGTTGAGGGTAGCATGACCTTCGCTCGTAGGTTCAACTGCACCCACACTTATAGAGAAACAAAAATATCCTGCTGCATATGTGAAGTGTCCAAAATTTAATGTAATCCCATGCTTCTTTATTCGGAATGAGTGGGTATATAAAACATTTCTCCTCGTACATTCATTTGAACAGTCTAGCTTTAAAAGGTTACAGGTCACATAAAACTGTCTTTCTTTCAGGCTAAAAAAAACTTAGGGATAGTAGGGTAGTTACAAAGGCCTTGTAATTGGCTCACTGAAACATTTTTTTTTCATTAAAAACTACAAGAGCGTGACTAGAACCAATGTTTTGCCAGCAATTTGTATTGCGTTTGGAATATTATAAATCCCCCAGATCAGGAATAAGAAAAGTAAAAGACACTTCGTCGTTTTAATTTTTTATCTACAAAATATCAACACACGTCAACGAACGTTCAGTAGACTACAATGTTTCCGGAGAAAATAAGGTAAATAACGAAGGGAAGAAAACAGTTTTATAGACAATTAGATTTATCGCTAAACCAAGTGTATATAAAAATATTTTTCTAACAAAATTTGATACTAGGGCTGAGTGAATATTTTAAATATTGTATACAAATCTAATATCCTAAATTTATTATTCGTATTCGATTCATAAACTAAGTCTTGATTATTTCTCGAATATTCAGCGTTTAATAAATATTCGAAAACAACCAATTATTCGAGAGCGCCTTGCAAGCTCATGTTTCGTTTTCGGTTTTCGTGCGAAAGGCTCATCGATAGTTACAAATTAGCATAGCCGCTTCGCGCCCTGCCTTTCCTAACGGCGATGTGGTAATCCACGGCTCACATTCGCATTCCTTTGAGACTAATTAACCTGTGATTGAACAATTATGCGTCCACTGTTTTCCTAACTTGCCCATCCGTGTTATGGCGGACGGGAAACGATTGAGGTGAGTGTGGAGGAGGCCTAGAAAGCGACCAGCCAAGTCGGAATTTAGATCGTACAACTAAACATAACAGTGAGCCGTCTGCGAAGCGAAGGGACGAAGGGGAGACATCAACTAAACCAGAGGGGAGGAGCGCCATTTGGTAATGCTTTGCAAGAGAGACGGCATCAACGGCGCAATTTACGACATGCGACTCAAAGTGTTAATCACTGACAAGTACCAGAACGCCTTTGTCAACCACCTGGAACTGCACTCAGCGTTGATGAAAGAGTATCGCGCGATGACTTTGGTTACGGAAGGAAAAGATCAATCAACGCTGACGGACTTTGTGCACCGTACCGAGACCTTGTCAGAAAAGAGCGTACGAGCACAAAATAAAAACGTGGCCTCCATGGTAGCGGTTACAGCAATGTGGAAGTCCGCGATCTTAAAGAACATATGACAGAAGCTGTTCCTAACTGCCGCCTACCGTCCCGCTGTACACTTTCATATATTATTGTGCCGCGCATGTATGACGACACCCGAAAAAAGGTGAACGCGCAGCTCAACAGGGCGTTCGAAGTTGGCACTACCCGAATTACCACTGTCGTCTTTACAGGTAACATGTGGACATGGCGCAGGAACGAAAGTTATGTAAGCCGCACCCGCCATCTTCTTATTTGAAATGGACCTTTCCACATACCGACGGCACCAGGCAGTGGCTGCACGAACTAAAAATCGAGGAAGTGACCTACCTGCGCTACGAATCGATAATTGAAGCTACGCTAACAGTTTCTTCGCTCTCTGAGCTGCGGCGCGTGCCCAACGCGACTTTAAAGAAAGGCATCCGCCGCGTCCACCTAAATGTAGTGTTTTCCGGTCCGACCACTTTCTTTGTTTTGTGTAACACAATTATATTTATGCTGCAATTACTTGTTCTACTCGCTGATCCACAGCCTCCTTCCAAATTTCCTCGATTTTCTTTTTGCCGACTTCCGCCGCTTGGCATCGGGCGCTCGCGCGTGCGCAGAACGCTTCTCGTAAAAGTACTATTTCTAAAATGACAGCAACAGCGGGGTTCCTTTTGCGACAGCATTTTTCGACGCGGGGACAAAGGGCGTTGGCATTGGGGTCTTTCTAGAGTGGGGCGTCTTGCGTGGGGGATGGAGGGCAACATTTTGAAGGTATGTATAATGAGTGCGATAATTAATCACTTGGCGCCAATACTCATCGAGCTAATGAGTCTAACCAAGCAGTGTCAAAAGCGCGGGTCACTGGGACTTTTGCGTTTATGATTGGTTCAGCGATGATGGAACACGTACAGAAACAGGAGGAGCACCAAGGTGGTGCCCTTTTGAGCGTCTGATTGGTCCCGACCAGCTCTGTAGCGTCGGATGCGTTTGAACTTAAGGTAAAACAAAGTATAGAAACACAAAATAATTAAGTGTACTTTTTCTGGTTTTATGAAGATGTAACGAGTAACGAAGCTACGTTACCCTTTACTTAAAATAAGTAACGTAAGTGCGTTACACGTTACTGTTTCCCGAAAAGGTAACGAGTACGTTGCCACGTTACTGAAAAGAGTAACGCGTTACCGGTAACACCTCTTTCGGTAAACCTCCTCTTCAATTAGGGGAAGAGGTTATGTAATAAGATCCAACCAATTACACGACTGTTTATTTATTTATATAAATAACTACCGTAGATGTATAATTTCTAGTGTGCACGTAAAATACCATTTATACCGTATTCGGAGCTCGGCTTTTGTACAAAACGTAGCAGATAAAACAATATTTTTATAACTTCACTTTATTTCTCGAAAAAATAAATGCATTCATGTAAAGACATAGCGCTCAATTAATAAAAAGCAAAAAGAAAACATTGATATAAAACAATGCAGGGACAGTACATTCCAGTGTTTTTCTCAGGGCGACAGAGAAATAACACAGTTACATAGATATGCTATGTTCCGTAAATATATGCAGAATTCAATGCAACCCTTTCTCCAGAAAAGAGGGAAAGAGAATTTACCATCACAAGTGTGCGTGAGCTGTCCTGTCGGTGACTGCTTTTTTCCTCGAGACTTTATAAACTCCGTTTCACCTTAAATCTCACCGCTGCCGACGTTATACGACTCGACCCAATAGTGACGATTATGCAGCGCCAGAATCATTGCATCTAAAAAAACACATGCAAAGAAAAAAATATTTTTAACTGCTTAGATGGAAGAAGGATATCGCAAAACGATTTTACAACCAGCAAAAAAGAATTTAGAGCTATATTTACGGCGCTATACGGATTTGAATGGTGGCGCCCGCGGAGGCCGCCGTTGGTCACGTGGTAAGCATGTGCGCCGCCGCACTGCTGCGTCGCCGCCGCCGCAAAGTGATGCCGCCGCCGCACACTGGAGCATTGTACGACGCCGCTTCAGCGCCGTTTCTCCGCGCCGCCGTCACCGCCGCCGCACAAGTTCGTCTGCTTCGGGGCGCCGCCGCTGTCATCCTGACCGGCGCACAGGCAATGGACAGATCAATCACGTCACCCACTTGCACTTTTTCATTAGTTTCTTTTGGGCTCTAAAAGTTACTTACTAATCTTCGTTTTTTGTTATACCTCTAACAAAGATGAATAAGTTACTTTTAGAGGTCATAGGAAGCGTCGAAAGAGCGCAAGCATCACGTGACAAATATGGGCCCGTCACGTGATAAATAAGGGCCACTTTTCCACGGCGCCCGCGGGCGCCAACTACAAATTCGTATAGCGCCGTAAATATAGCTCTAAAATTGTTTTTTTCTTTGTTGTAAAATCGGTTTATAATATTCTTTTTCCATCTAAACTGTTTTTAAAAAAAGTGTTTTTTCCTTTGCATGTGTTTTTCTTTTAACGACGTTCGTTGTATTTCTGCGTCTGCTTATCAATGGCTTAAACCAGTCACATTACAGAGAAAAAGCGCGGTATTCCACGCAATCATTGTGCCTGATTGGCTCCGCTGGTGACAGCAAAGGCACAAAATATTCGCCGAAGATACTTAAGACTGCTTCACGAGTATAAATGCAAAAGCATTCGTTCACGCAGCGCATTCCTTAAAACAGAGCGACGTCTTTCTTTTTCACATGGCACACAGGCGATGAGATCACGCTCCCCCGCCGGCTCCACGGCTTCCGTGACGATGCATACTGCGTTACTGTGCTTTTCATTCTGTATACTATTTCTTAGGCGCGTTCGCTTTGACCTTGAGCGCCTTCGACGGCTTTCGTGACGAAGCATCTGCGTTAGGGTCGCAGAAAATGGGAATTTAGGAGCCGTTTTCACTGCCACAGACAACAGCTACAGACAACGCCGGCCTCCGCTTCATGGGACAGTTAATGCTTTCGTTGCTTTAAAATGCTTTCGCATTCAAATGACAAGTGCCGTGAACATGCACTTTTTTGGCGCTTTTTTTATTTGCTCCATCTGATCGTAGCTTCGGTTGCATTCTTAAATATGTATTGTATGTACATCATCGTTCCACATTGCGTTTCATTTTCTTTATTTCGCTCGCAGAATACAGCGTGGGCGAAATGGATGGAACCTGCTTTGAACTGACCGCATAAGTCGGTTACTTATCGTGCTGGGATTTACTACAGAGGTGCTCGGAGATTGTGCATTCATTAATTGAGGGTATGAATACATGAAACCTCCGGAGTAAACAAAACAAAACAAAAAACAGAAGAAAGACTGTTTCTGTCTATGGGAATATTATCGCTAAGCCTTTTATCTCAAAATCATAAGAGAAATTGTTGTGGGGAATTCTGGCTTTTACTAAGATTGAGAAATTTGTGTAATGGAATGAAATTAGAATTGGCTTACCTATTTTTCACTTCATTTGGCCCAAATAAGCGCCACAGTAACGCACAATAATTTTTAGTGTACATGTAAGGTATAGAGAGAAAGAGAGAGAAACAACTCTATTGGAACACCACAACAAGAAGCCGCAGGATAAAAATACACTTACCGCGGCTTCCTAAAAAAAAAGGTGTTCCTGAAGAAGGGAGGAATGCATGCGAGGCGGCTTTTCTGAGTTCTGGTAGGAATGCACATGCACGAATGCTCACGCCAAGTCGAACGTCGGACGCTCGTTCGCTTTTTGTAGGGTCTTCGTGATTTCCGTTGAATATAGTATATTTTTTTTATTTACTCATCCGAGCTAATTTATTTACTTTTTTAGCGAAAACTTTCACTAACATCAGGCACCTCTGTACTAATTCCCAGCGCGATAAGTTAAAAAACCGATTTATGCGGTTAGCTTAAAATGCGTTCAATCCATTTCGTTCATGCTGTAGCCCCGCCTATAGGTGTAGCAGTACGCGCATATTACATTCCTTTCAAGAAACGCCTCGACCCCCAGGGGCAGCAAACCGTTTTCGAGCCCAGTCAATGGGTTTGAGGCTAGACTCTCACCGGCGTCCCTGCTAACCCTAACCGAGTGGAGCTGTGATTTCGATAAGCGCAGCCTGTGTAGGCGCAGTTTCAAACAATGCTGGCGGCTAAATTCTCGTCTTTTCCCGCTGTATTTTGTGTTTCATGGTGCACGTATTTTCCCGAGGTCATCGAGAAAGCATTGTACCACATTTGAAAGAAGAAAAAAAGCAATAAAAAACCTATAAACTATTTTTGTTGGGTACGCACGCGACAGAACGAATGCGACTTGAATGTATAGTTCTAGTTTTTGTGTGTGTTTTTTACGATAAGTATTGACGGCTCCGCGCGATCCGCCGCATGACAAACGACAAAGCGCTTAGCTGTCAAAAATAAATTACAACAGAAGAGAGCCGAAAGGCATGCATTTTTCACGCTCACAAATAACGTGTCTACCGGTGGACAGGACACGGACATACAATTTAGAAAGTGTTAACATTCGAACAACATATTGTACGTACCACACGATGCAGCGTTATCCGAAAAGAATTTATTTGAGAAAGATCTCAAATAACACAGTCACAGTCGACGACAGTCACATCTTGACGATCGGACGGAATCCAAGATGACTTCGTTTTGGGGCACGTTTCGTGGAGAGCCCTTTTTCACAACAGCACCAAGTCAAAGGAACGAACGCGACTGACCCGTTTCCCACCCCAACCCGGACAACTATTTTTGGAGATGACTGAGGATTCTACGCGGATTATCTCTGGGAGGGGGAGAACAATGTTCGCAAAATCGCGTCGAGGGTCGTTCGACGTCCTTCACCTCCTTCGTTTCCCGTGAATGTCAAGCAGAAAAGCTTGAATGGCAGGCACTTACCAGCCTTATTTCTCACAGTGGAAGATAACACAGAAAGGGTATGCAGCATGCATAAAAAAATTAAGTGGAAACTTTCAAGAGGGGCGAGAAAACGTCGAATGCAAAACCGCAAAAACACAGGTAGAGAACCGCGCTGAGCGGGTCTTCACAGCTCCAAG
>JAZHYW010068312.1:0-32085 GCA_037355805.1 Ixodes ricinus
CAAAGACCGTTATTACGCGCGAGCACGACATGACGCAGCCCACGAGGTACTGCTCAGTATTCAACGCTACACACGGCCACATACAGAAGAGCAACGTTTGCTACTCCCGCGATGCGATTGTACTAGGAGGCAATGGATGTTTTCCAGTTTGCACAGCCCCAGCGACGCTCCAAGCGATGGACACATCAGTAAGCTTAAAGGGCAAAAGTTCCCTCGTGTACCTTTGTTGTTGCCAGGGTGTTTACGAGTGATTTCGACGAACGCTCAAAACGGGATTCTGGTCCACATCAAGACCGCAGATCACGCCAGAGCAGGCGTCGACCACCACCCCAAACTGAGGTTTTCGCCGGGCTGTCGGCAACGGAAAACTTGAGGGAAACTTAAGCTTCGACTTTAAGAGCGGAACACGATAAAGGTTTGGGCTTCCGGTTCGGTGTTTTTCTATTTAAAAACCCGCGCTCATTCCCGCCGTAAGCGGCGGCAGGAATCGTCAGAAAACGTCCGGGGTAGACGTCAAGGTCACGTGACGTCATTTTCCCGTGATATAACTAATCGGCCCACAATTTAGTGGAACTGCTTTTCGATAATCTTGCGGTAAAACGTCGGCTATACGTAGCGGAAACGTTTCCGCCAACACCAGGGTCGATAGGGTAATGATGTCAGCAACATGCACATCGCCATTTGGGTTTTGCGCGCTGAATTAGAGGGATTTTTATCCTCCTGACGCCGACGCCGGATTTTCTGTGACAGCTCCTGAACGCTTATCTGCGTTGAAATGTCCGTCCCGACCAGCGGGTGTACGCGGCTGACGCGTTCGCTGAATTTTCCATATTCCATCAGAAAAGAAAGCCGTTTGAAAATTCTGGTTGTGTGCTCACTATCGACGTTTATGCTGACCATAAAGACAGCGTTTGGTTTTACGGGGAGAATTTAGAGCAAAGTCATTCAAAGAACCGGTTAGGTTTAGTCGCCGCCGATCTCGGCCACATCGATCTGTCCAGACAGGATCCTGCCGACGCTATGGCTGACAGCACTGGAGCGGTTTTTGACCAGCAAACGGCGAAGGTACAGAACGATAACGTCGCGCAAGCTGACGCCGCCAAAGGGAAAATATGCATTATCAAAACCGAGAAGATTGTCTTGCTGTCGTCTGAGCAGTCACCAAGTTCCACCCTCACTTGCATGGGGCTACTTTGAGTAATCGTTAAAAACAACACCACTTACTCAGGGATGGCTGGTCAACTGAAGACTCAACGTCGTCCCGGTTGATGAAGCATACGGTGAACGAAGAGATTGAGGTTCGAGCAAGTCTGCCGCAAGCTATGGCGTCACTGGTATTTCGTGGCGTCCGCGCGTATCGCGACTCCCCCCTTTTCCCGCAGTTGTGGACCGCCGCGAACCTCCTTTCTCTCTTTGGTCAAAACAAACCGGCCCCGTCAGCGCTGAAATAGCGAGAAAACAGTCTACCTCCAAAGATTCGGTGGTTAAGTCCGCGACAAAGTCATAACTTATGACGAATTTCCATCAGCGTTTGAGCGCTGGATCAGCTAACAGGATCCCAGCCTGGATATTAACTGAACAATGCGCCCGCCTACGGACCCTTGTGGAAACATAGATAACCGCTCAGGGATCGGCGGTTTCTACCATTCACCGCTGGAGAACCTTTCCGCAGTCAGCAGCCAGCCGAAGATTTATCTCCACCGGGTTACAATATGTTCGACGGTTTGCTGGCGGTGGTATTCAGGAGTTTCCAGCAATGATTGCCGGATACCAGCGGCAAAAACTTTGCCTTCTTTCACCCAACGCCGCCAGCCGCAGAAAGTAAAGCCATTACGAATACTTCAGCGATCTGGGCGAAGAGCAGGCGATAACGCCGCTGGAAGAAACACCATGAAGCGCGAGCGGTTACGCTACCCGTTTGAATTACCGGCAGTTCTGGCTGGTCGATTTTCGTCGCGACCCAACGAGAACGGGGGCAAACAACATCATGGACGAGTTCGTCTGATCTTGACGTCTAAGGAAATAGGCCTGCTCCAGAAAAGTCGATCCCGGCGCGCCCAAAACGACCAGTACAATCGCCATTAGACAGAAAAAGGCGAACTGTCTTTAATCGAGATCTGTAAGACGTGGTCCACGTTACTGTGGACAGCACGACCGCACACGTTCGCCAGATACCGGTCACGAAACAAGCAGGCGTACCAGGTAGATGATTGACTGGCGGTATTCATGGAGGTCGCCACGGCATCAAATTCATTAACCCTTCTGTTAAGCCAGGATCTTTGTTCAGTGCTGAAATTAAAGTGGTCATAGGCGAGGTGCGCGTCGGCTGGGCCAGCGTCATAAAAGCTGATTATCATATGCTGGAGCCCGCCTGCTGCGATTTACGCCATAACGCGTGATCAGACGCTCCAGTTTTGCGCGATGATTGACCGCCCATGAGTTCTGACCGTCACGCGCAGCGTAAACCGAACAGATCTGGAAACTCACCTTAGCAAAGCAGCGATATCAAACAACTCAACTTTTCTTTCCGGGTGATCCGGACAATGAATTTAATCGCCCAGAGCAGGGGGCGTCCGTATCGGCGACTGGATCAGGATAAAGAACGCCAATGCGATGCTGTATATGGTGGAGCTACTGGCACTGGAGAAGAAAGCGCACGTCGGCGACCATCAGTTCCATTTCGCCTGCGTCAAACCAGTGGCAATGGTTACCTGTGGTAATGAGCACATCTCATATGTAGTATGGAGCCCGACTACACAGCACGCCCAATGAGGCACTCGAAGGGATTGAGTTGTCTGTGATATTGTTCAGTGGATTCAGCACGTTCCATGACATCATCCATTAAACCAACTGGCCATCTTTCCCCTTCATTGTCGGCACATTAGATATACACACTGTGGGAAATATCGCAGAAGGATCTGGTTATTTTGAAATGGCGTCTGATTGCCAGGATGCAAAACTCCGCCTGCGGTTTGACTACGTCAGGGTGAATAGCGTCTGGTTAGGCGTGTCGCGAAACTTTTTAATTGCTGTCTCCTCATTTGTTTCCTGTCACTCTCCAAAATGCAACCAATGGCATCCGAAGATCAACGCTGATTGTCTTTAAATTTTTTGTAGTAGGCGCGGCAAGACGCCTGAAAGGAAGGGGAAGCAGACGGAACGCTGAATAGAGAGGAAACCTCCCGTCTCTTTTAAAAATGAGCGAAGGTTCCACCCGCTCTCCTCCGACCCGTCTTATCCTCGCCCTACCTTCTTGAGTTGTAACAACTATAGAGGTTCATCTGATTGAAAATCCTCAGGCGGCTCCATTTCGTTCGACGGCAGCCCACATCCTGCAGTTCAGGTCAGCGGTAAAGAGAAAGGGAAGGTCAGATTCTGGCGTACTTGTCCATCCTACGATGGACTAAAGGCCCGGGCTGCGCAGCCAGGTCCACCAACGCATGTCCACGCCAACAGCGACAATATGGTCGCCGAGGTCAGCGGTAATCCGGCAGCGCCCACAAGACAACCCCCCCTACCTCGTGCGCACTCGCCGACCCCCCCTCCGCCTGTGGCCGCCGCGGCACCCCCGAGCGCTGCAATCGAGGCGTCCGCCCCCCCCTGCATGCTCACTGCCAGCGTTGCTGCTGACGCTGATCGTCTGATGTCATATCTCACGATTAGCCCAGCACCAATGACGATGACGACGAGCGTTTGGTCGCTGGCACAGTTAACTCCCCACAAAGGCCGGCCTCAGTGACGATCCCAGATGCGCGCACTGACCAAGCGGTCAGAAAGACGATTGCGCAATAAATCACGAGCCACGAGCCCCGCCAACTGCCCGACCAGTGGCACTCACAAAGAGGTCTGAGGACAACAACTCTGGCGGCTACCAGTAATCCGCACTCGAGGAAACCCGCTTGCCACGATGACCACGGCCGGATACAGGATCTGCGGGGAAGTACTAATAAATGCAGCATCCAGTTCGACATATGTACTTACGATCAACAAGGAGTGCCAGGCGACGCAAGAAACCGCTGACGAAGCTGCATCTTCCAGACGATTGTTCTCCACTTTATTTTCCATGAGGAGAGAATGAATTTGGTTATCTATGCTCGACGTCAACGATGAGGCGATGTGATGAACGTCGCCAGATCATCTTACAAAGATACGGCGAGACGATATGCATCTTCCGTAGCGCACTGCTGTGTGTTTGCGTTATACAGCGTAGCTTCATAGGGCCCAACCACGCCTGCGATCACGCAATCATGTTGGTAATGCCCGTGGCTGCAGTGCTCCTGATCAGCCCAGCCACGTTCAAGGTCACGGTTATCGAGGTTTAACGCCCACGGCCAGCGATGGTGGCTGAATCGTAAGCTCGCGTTACGCTGGCGTAAGCGCGCAGGCTGCATAAGTCTTCGACAAATAAGGCCGGTCGCAAGCTCGTAAGCGCCGGTAATCAGTTTTGATGACCGCGGAAGTCATTAGCCACACCTTATCATTTGCGTTATCTGGCTTTGGTTGTTTGGCGGACACAAAACTGTAAGGTGTTTGCATCATGATTTAAGTTTTCTGCAAAGCGGGTATGACCGTCAACGGTTTCAAAAACAATTTTCGCGATTTTCTACACATTTCCACAGGCGTTTGAAGATCCGTCGTATTTGTGCCTGTGCGACATCAGAGCCGATTTCGCGTTTCTGTTCTAATAAGACTGCAAATGCTAATAAACGATTGTCCAGTTTTATCTTCGTTGCCCTCGTCCCAGCCGCAACGTACTAACAGAACTTCAACCAATCCTGCTGAAATCTCCACCAGCTTTTGAGTTTTTTCACAAGGGGCCCTTTTTATATCTACAACTTTTGTCTTTAATTTTACCATGTTATCAACCTCAATACCAGTAATGTTTGCAAGGCAATCGGTCGCGTTCTCTGTACGCAAGAACTTTCTCGTGCCCTAAGGTTTACAAGTCATCTGCGTTTGGATTGTTCATCTGCCCGAAAACTCGAAAATGCTGGGTTAGGTCGCGCCCCAGCTCAGAGTGGCGGCAGTAAATCCGTTTTTCAAGGACAGCCTTTCGGATCGCCTGTTCAAAAGAACCAAGTCACCAGTTCTCTGCCATTATGCAGAATGGCTTTCGGCGACTACTGGCCTAAGTCACTGAGTTCCTTTGAAACAACGTGCGCTAATACGCTTCATCCAAGAAGAAGTCCCAGCAAAGAGGGTAACACAGTATTTCGGGAGACTACCATGTCCCAGAACAACACCAGCAAACAGTGAAAAAGGACCGAGGTTTTTCCTCGAGCCTCAAACGCGCAGACGAAATTACAAATGTCCAGCTCCCCTCGCTTCTTTGAAAGCGGGGTAAAAAGGGAGGTGCTTGACATCGGTGTTGTGCACCACCTAACAAAAAGGCTGCTGAAACTCTATAGACTCTTTAATGTCCACTGGCCTTTTGCTGTGATTTGTGCGACTAAATAGCTGCGAGGGGTGGTGAGGGTTGACGACTTTGAAGCCAAGCCGCTAGAACAAGCTGGGAGTCAAGCTGAACAGCACTGTCTGTGCGACCGATGGACAAGTGAGCCCCCAAAACGGCACTTTGCCTTTCCTCCCTTCGAGTTGGCGCATGCGCCCAGCGACTACCGGGAAAAAGACCAATTGAATCCAAGTGGGTAACTAAAACAAGGTATGAAATTCGTATACTTCTGAAATCGAGCAGTCTACCAGATCCCGTTTTTCCGCACAGTCGTATAGGTCAGAACGGGCAATGGCTGAATATTCGACTGGCAAATACCACAACTCTTTGAAAGGAATAAATCCATATTCGTGCATTCAGAGATCCATTGTTGATTTTAAAAAGGAACCATGTTCCCAGATTGAAGAAAGTTGTTCCAACACAAGGATTAATAGCCCCTTGCAAAATTGAAGCGATCCTAGAGGCGTAGTCGTGCAAAGCATCTTGGGTACCTTTGACCACCGTCTCGGTTTCATTCTGCTCCACCTCAGTCTACAACATCCCTTCACCAGAAATACGGTGCATGCATTTTCCAATATGTACATTCTTAAAGTTATGATGCTGCCTACCTACAAGGATAAAAATGCTTAAGTATGTTTTCTTTAATGCTTTAAGAGAATAGAGTTTAGCAGGTAAGCAAAGGAAGAATAAATGGACTGGGTCGATCAACCTGTTCCACCATTTCAATGTCCGGAGGCTTCTGAATATCCATGACATGGGAGGGTCATGCTGCAATTCCGAGCGGTAGCCAATCCGCCAGGGTTATAAAGGGCCGCAAGCTCCTACCCTCCTCATTTAGTGCAGGGCAGGTCCTCATGGCTGCTGTTCTTGTTTTACGATACTTTCACGAAGATGTCTGGTGGCAGCAACGCGCTGCATTTTATTTATTGCAGGAGATGCGCTACTTCGTCAACGGGGATATCAGAAACCACGCCACCAGCTGACCCAAAGATGTCCATAACGCAACGCGCGTGTTGCATGCAAAACATTTTGGAGGAAGTATATTGTCCCGGAGATACTCAGTTATTCACATAACAAAAAAATTCCGGGGCACGTAAGTACGTAATTTGGGTTAGCTCCTGAGGAATAAGGAAGAAGTGTTTCAAGATTCCCACGTCGATAGGCCTGCGCGAGCATCATAGTCAATTTCGCGTTTCTGTTCTCAATAATATTTCAGTTACAGATAGCGCTTCCCCCATATCTCTCTTTGTCCTCATCCCAGTCGCGCTGTTTTTTTGTTTTTTTTTACCATGAACCGTTAAAACTGTTCTGAAAGGTCGTTGATCGCTCAAACCCAGCAGTCCCAGCCCGAAACCCAACAAAATATCGCGTACACCGCCCGCATATGGGCGTGAACACCGGATCGTCGACCGCTCCGTGCCATCAGCGCGATGACGCGGGCTGCCGTGACGCCTCGCTTTCTTATCGCGATATGAAGCGTGAACGCTGACCGCCGACTCGGCCGCGTGCGTTATCAGCGCCATGACGCGACCGCCGTGACGTCCGCTGCTCTTCTTATCGCAGTGATATGAAGGTGAACGCCGGACCGTCGACCGCTCCGTGCTATCAGCGCCATGACGCGGCTGCCGTGACGCCGCGCCTTTCTACTCGCGATATGAAGGTGAACGCCGGACCGTCGACCGCCTGCAGCTATCAGCGCCATGACGTGGCTGCCGTGACGCCTCGCGTTCTTATCGCGATATGAAGGTGAACGCCGGACCGTCCACCGCTCCGCGCTATCAGCGCAATGACGCGGCTGCCGTGACGCCTCGCTTTATCGCGATATGAAGGTGAATGCCGGACCGTCGACCGCTCCGTGCTATCAGCGCCATGACGCGACCGCCGTGACGCCGCGCCTCTCTTATCGCGATATGAAGGTGAACGCCGACCGTCGACCGCTCCGTGCTATCAGCGCTATGACGTGGTTGCCAGACGCCGCGCTTTCTATCGCGATATGAAGGTGAACGCCGGGACCGTCCACCGCTCCGTGCTATCAGCGCCATGACGCGGCTGCCAGCGACGCCTCGCTTATCGCGATATGTAGGTGAACGCCGGACTGTCCACCGCTCCGTGCTATCAGCGCCATGACGTGGCTGCTGCGACGCCTCGCTTTCTTATCGCGATATGAAGGTGAACGCCGGACCGTCCACCGCTCCGTGCTATCAGCGCCATGACGTGGCTGCTGCGACGCCTCGCTTTCTTATCGCGATATGAAGGTGAACGCCGGACCGTCCACTGCCCCGTGCTATCAGCGCCATGACGTGGCTGCTGCGATGCCATCGCTTATCGCGATATGAAGGTGAACGCCGGACCGTCCACCGCCTGCGCTATCAGCGCAATGACGCGGCTGCCGTGACGCCTCTTCTTATCGCGATATGAAGGTGAATGCCGACCGTCGACCGCTCCGTGCTATCAGCGCCATGACGCGACCGCCGTGACGCCGCGCTTCTTATCGCGATATGAAGGTGAACGCCGGACCGTCGACTGCTCCGTGCTATCAGCGCTATGACGTGGCTGCTGTGACGCCGCGCCTTCTTATCGCGATATGAAGGTGAACGCCGACCGTCCACCGCCCGTGCTATCAGCGCCACGACGTGGCTGCTGCGACGCCCGCTTTCTTATCGCGATATGAAGGTGAACGCCGGACCGTCCACCGCTCCGTGCTATCAGCGCAATGACGCGGCTGCCGTGACGCCCTCGCTTTCTTATCGCGATATGAAGGTGAATGCCGGACCGTCGACCGCCCGTGCCATCAGCGCCATGACGCGACCGTGTGACGCCGCGCCTCTTATCGCGATATGAAGGTGAACGCCGGACCGTCCAACCGCTCTGTGCTATCAGCGCTATGACGTGCTGCTGCGACGCCTCGCTCTTATCGCGATATGAAGGTGAACGCCGGACCGTCCACCGCTCCGTGCTATCAGCGCCATGACGTGGCTGCTGCGACGCCTCGCTTTCTTATCGCGATATGAAGGTGAACGCCGGACCGTCCACCGCTCCGTGCTATCAGCGCCATGACGTGGCTGCTGCGACGCCTCGCTTATCGCGATATGAAGGTGAACCGGACTGTCCACTGCCCGCGCTATCAGCGCCATGACGCGGCTGCCGGGCGACGCCCGCTTTCTTATCGCGATATGAAGGTGAACGCCGGGACCGTCCACCGCCCGTGCTATCAGCGCAATGACGCGGCTGCCGTGACGCCTCGCTTTCTTATCGCGATATGAAGGTGAATGCCGGACCGTCGACCGCCCGCGTTATCAGCGCCATGACGCGACTGCCGTGACGCCGCGCCTTCTTATCGCGATATGAAGGTGAACGCCGGACCGTCGACCGCTCCGTGCTATCAGCGCCATGACGCGGCTGCCAGGACGCCGCGCTTTCTTATCGCGATATGAAGGTGAACGCCGGACCGTCCACCTACCTGTGCTATCAGCGCCATGACGTGGCTGCTGTGACGCCTCGCTTTCTTATCGCGATATGAAGGTGAACGCCGGACCGTCCACCGCTCCGTGCTATCAGCGCAATGACGTGGCTGCCGTGACGCCGCGCCTTCTCATCGCGATATGAAGGTGAACGCCGGACCGTCGACCGCTCCGTGCTATCAGCGCCATGACGCGGCCGCCGTGACGCCTCGCTTTCTTATCGCGATATGAAGGTGAACGCCGGACCGTCGACCGCTCCGTGCTATCAGCGCCATGACGTGGCTGCTGTGACGCCGCGCCTTCTTATCGCGATATGAAGGTGAACGCCGGACCGTCCACCGCTCCGTGCTATCAGCGCCATGACGTGGCTGCTGCGACGCCTCGCTTTCTTATCGCGATATGAAGGCGAACGCCGGACCGTCCACCGCTCCGTGCTATCAGCGCCATGACGTGGCTGCTGCGACGTCATCGCTTTCTTATCGCGATATGAAGGTGAACGCCGGACCGTCCACCGCTCCGTGCTATCAGCGCCATGACGTGGCTGCTGCGACGCCTACGCTTTCTTATCGCGATATGAAGGTGAACGTCCGGACCGTCCACCGCTCCGTGCTATCAGCGCCATGACGTGGCTGCTGTGACGCCTCGCTTTCTTATCGCGATATGAAGGTGAACGCCGGACCGTCCGCCGCCCCGTGCTTATCAGCGCCATGACGCGGCTGCCGTGACGCCTCGCTTTCTTATCGCGATATGAAGGTGAACGCCGGACCGTCGACCGCTCCGTGCTATCAGCGCCATGACGCGGCCGCCGTGACGCCGCGCCTTCTGATCGCGATATGAAGGTGAACGCCGGACCGTCGACCGCTCCGTGCTATCAGCGCCATGACGTGGCTGCTGTGACGCCGCGCGCTTTCTTATCGCGATATGAAGGTGAACGCCGGACCGTCCACCGCTCCGTGCTATCAGCGCCATGACGTGGCTGCTGCGACGCCTCGCTTTCTTATCGCGATATGAAGGTGAACGCCGGACCGTCCACCGCTCCGTGCTATCAGCGCCATGACGCGGCTGCTGTGACGCCTCGCTTTCTTATCGCGATATGAAGGTGAACGCCGGACCGTCCACCGCTCCGTGCTATCAGCGCCATGACGCGGCTGCCGTGACGCCTCGCTTTCTTATCGCGATATGAAGGTGAACGCCGGACCGTCGACCGCTCCGTGCTATCAGCGCCATGACGCGACTGCCGTGACGCCGCGCTTCTTATCGCGATATGAAGGTGAACGCCGACCGTCGACCGCTCCGGTGCTATCAGCGCCATGACGTGGCTGCTGTGACGCCCGCTCTCTTATCGCGATATGAAGGTGAACGCCGGACCGTCCACCGCTCCGTGCTATCAGCGCCATGACGTGGCTGCTGTGACGCCTCGCCTTCTTATCGCGATATGAAGGTGAACGCCGGACCGTCGACCGCTCCGTGCTATCAGCGCATGACGCAGCTGCCGTGACGCCTCGCTTTCTTATCGCGATATGAAGGTGAATCGCCGGACTGTCGACTGCCTCGTGCTATCAGCGCCATGACGTGGCTGCTGTGACGCCTCGCTTTCTTATCGCGATATGAAGGTGAACGCCGGACCGTCCACCGCCCGTGCTATCAGCGCCATGACGTGGCTGGCTGTGACGCCGCGCCTTCTATCGCGATATGAAGGTGAACGCCGGACCGTCCACCGCTCCGTGCTATCAGCGCCATGACGTGGCTGCTGTGACGCCTCGCTTTCTTATCGCGATATGAAGGTGAACGCCGGACCGTCCACCGCTCCGCGCTATCAGCGCCATGACGCGGCTGCCGTGACGCCTCGCTTTCTTATCGCGATATGAAGGTGAACGCCGGACCGTCCACCGCTCCGTGCTATCAGCGCCATGACGTGGCTGCTGTGACGCCTCGCTTTCTTATCGCGATATGAAGGTGAACGCCGGACCGTCCACCGCTCCGTGCTATCAGCGCAATGACGCGGCTGCCGTGACGCCTCGCTTTCTTATCGCGATATGAAGGTGAACGCCGGATCGTCCACCGCCCGTGCATCAGCGCC
Source organism: Ixodes ricinus (assembly GCA_037355805.1). NCBI lineage: Eukaryota > Metazoa > Arthropoda > Arachnida > Ixodida > Ixodidae > Ixodes > Ixodes ricinus. The sequence continues at coordinate 10,994 of JAZHYW010068312.1, forward strand.
ATGACGTGGCTGCCACGGCAGCCTCGTCACGGCGCTGATAGCACGGAGCGGTCGACGGTCCGGCGTTCACTTCTGATACTGCCGGCGGGTGAACGTATACAGTTCCAGGGCAAATTTTACCTCCACTCCGTAGAGCCCGGCAACAATTTTTATGAGGTTTGAAATGTTAGTGTTGGGATATAGCGGAAATATTTCGTCATTTCAGCGCGTAATGTGTTGATTAAGTAGTTGTAAACCCTGAAAGCGTAACGGTGTAGAACTAATAATAATAATAATAATAATAATAACAATAATAATAATAATAATAATAGTAATAATAGTTTATTGCACGAACACAAAACCAGGGTACAGACACGGGTTCATCAAAGCCATCTAGGGCTTGTATGATGAACACCACCTTGATGAGCATTCTGCTCGTGAAGTGAAACAGAAAAACACAAATGCTAACAAAATTTGTTTGCGGAGTCACTTAAATAGAACAAAAGGAAATTTAATATGATTACTCACACTATGTGACACAGCATTACCATGAAAATCAATGCAGAGATACACAAAACATCATAATTTTTCTTTTCTAGATCGGTCTTGAGATGGGCCTTACCAGACATACACTTGAGAGCTTTCTTCAATTTTTTCACCGACTCTATGTTATGTAAGTCTTCGCGAAGCTCATTAAATATCTTTGTACGTAAAAGCTTACGCATTCTCCATAATGCGTTCTTTTTCTGGGCACTTCAAACCGTTGATTGCTCCTGAAAGACCTAGACAATAACTTGGGGTTCTTAAAGGAACTGTCCCAGTAGTGCCGGGTGATAATGGTGTGCTTGAACAGGGTCTCAAAATTAGCAATTGGAACGACTTAAACAAGTTGTCCTCTGCAAGAAACCGAGTTGTAAGCTGCACTTCTCAGCAGATACCTTTCAAGATACCATCAATCTTGGTATGCCATCGCCTGGGACAGTTTTCCAACAAAGTAATGCGTACCTTAAAATGCTGTATCCCAGTTTGCATAATAAGTATCCGAATTGACATCGGGACAAACATTCTACTAGAATACAATAGACAAGATACTCTTCTCATTCTTTTACAAATATTTGCCATCTGGTGTAACTCATATATAAATCAGAATCGAACACAATTCTATGTATTTAACATCACATAATAATAATAATAATATTGAAAATAATATTTATTTATCACATAAAATATTACTTTAGATGGCGTGCCAGGTTTGGCAGAAAGGTTAAATTTCAAGATGTAATAAGATAAGTCTTGCGGTTACTAGTTATTGCCTTCGGGCACTGGAGAGACATAGAAAATGAAATGAAATGAAAAGTATTCAAACGGTTACAAAGAATACTCGAAATTGTAGAAGCCGACTAGTAATTTGATAGCTTGTTTAGTGTGTACCGTACAAGTTTGTTCGCGTCCCTCCGCCGTGCCGTTTGGGGGGAATTATCTGGAGTTCACGGTCAGAGGCTCCACTGACAGACGAGAAGGGCAGAGGGGTCGACAGAAAGCTCCGGACATCGGCTGCTGCATCAGACAGATATCTGAACATTGTTTTATGTTTATCAGCGTATAATGGACCTTTCCGAGAAGCGTTCTGCGCACGCGCGAGCGCCCGATGCCAAGTGGCGGAAGTCTGCACCGAAAAATCGAGGAAATTCGGAAGGAGGCTGTGGATCAGCGAGTAGAAAACGTAATTGCAGCATACATATAATTGTGTTACGCAAAAAGAAAGCGGACGGAAAGAATACACGACGTTTAAGTGGACGCCACATGATGCCCCACTCGGAAGGCGCGTTGGGCACGCCCCGCTGCTCAGAGAACGAAGAAACTGGTAGCGTAGCTCCCATTATCGATTGGTAGCGCAGGCAGGTCCCTTCCTCGATTTTTAGTTCAGCAGCTACCGCCTGGTGCCGCCGCATAGGTGGAAAAGGTCCATTGTGTAAATTGTAATCTAATGAACAGCAAAGGTATGTCGCGTTTTATTTCGTTTTGGTAGTGTCATACACATTTCAAAGAATGATATGTTCTTTAACGAGACCCCGAATCTCAGAAGTTGCTTTACCCATCTTCCCGTCCATGTATAGATGGCACGTAACGTCATGGTTCCAGGTGACACCATGACCTGGCACCATGACCTCGCGTCATTTTTCTTGCTAAATTTTGCGAGCAATTCAACAGACAACTTGTTCTTTTTCACTCTCTATAACAACTGTACAATACCTTTTAGACAAATTTAGATCATCGCTCAGTTGAAGACTGCTTTCCACGCATATTACACTAAACATCAAGGCCCTGCAAATTTTTTCTTATTTTTTTTAACGTGTAGTTGTAAATAAGATGTTACTGTTTTTGGAGTCACGAATAAAAAGCAAGAACGGAGCTTTTGAGTACAGATTTGTTGGACCGACTCAAACGAATTGGGGAGGTTCGTTTCCACTATCTCGCCTGTCCTCGGCGAACCTTCTACGTCACCAACCGGAAGTCAATGCTGGGCACCGACTGACACGAGTACTGCGTCAGCGTTCGGCTGAGACTCTGTCCAATCAGTGCCCAGCACCTATCCTTCAAGAAGATGACGGGAAGTCCATAGCTCGGCCTTGCTGTTCATGGTGTTGTCTCCACACTCGGGACTACTTACGACCGTGTCGCCTGCAAACCCTCTCAAAATCTCTTAATACAAAAAACACTCTAGCACCATCTATTAGGTAGACGTGGGACGCTTGCAGATTTTCCTATAATTGTTTTTTCGCGGATCGCATTTTTTTACTCGAAAACTTTCGACAATATTCTTAACGACCATTTCTTGCAGACAGTATGTTCGTTTGATCTCGCAAATACCGCAAAACATTCACTTTGGTAAAATAAGTTCCAGGTCACCTGTAAATGACGCCATCCTGCCATTGTGTTTTCTCGCCGTAAGAATCATCACGAGAACTCTGTCGTGAGCTAAGGCGAACGTGTAAACGGCCTTAAGAAGTGATAATTTGGGGTTCTCTTAATCTGGTACTATGTCCCATGGTCGCGGAAGTCTTTGAAGTCAGATGATGACAGTGCGCTGTTACAGCACGTTTACAGATCAGTGTTCATACCTACCGTCAGTGGTATAATCAAGAGCTACAGTCAGGAAGTCCCTCTGCTGTCAACTTTGTCGCTTCTCAGTCAATAATATTGTACAACAAAAAACAAAAAAAAACCGCGAGCCAGGCCACTTTGCAGGGTCCCCACTTGATAGAGTCCTCCACGAAGAATACCACGTGCTTTTCAACCCTGGAGGAAGTACACTTTCAGTCTGCTTTTAAATGATTTATTAATCTTTCATAAAGGCGGAAGTAACACGTCTAGCGCATTTTGCCTCAGCAAAGTTCTGACACAAAGATGATTGCGACACTGGACGAAATTATCTCGCTGCAATGTTTTCCACCTCGTACATCTCCCGAAAGAACTTCTGTAATGGGATACCGCCACCGTGGTCGGACAATCTTGGCGACGCCGCTTGTCAGAGGCCAAAAGCCAGATAAGCGTGGAGCTCCGGCGACAATCCACCCAGAAGACGCGTGCGACGAGGAAGGCCGGAGCCATGCAAGCAGGTTGGTCTGCCACAGTTTCTTTTTTCCAACGATTCTGCCGAAAACAAAAAGCGGATGTGCCGCGATTACCTTAAAAGTACTAAACCGCATGATTTTGTGAAACGTAAGCAGCGCCTTGCCGCGCATGATTTTCGTGAAACGTATTTACTAATGCCTTGCCGTGTGAGGAAAAAAATTCTTTGGCTCCTCTATTTCGAACCAGTATTTGAAGAAAGACAGTGGTGGGCTAGGCCTTGGAAGTTGTTATTTGGTTGAACGTATTTCTTCTCGAGGGAAGATTTTCAACTCACTTGAATGAACGTTGTAAGACACGTAGCATCGATGACAATATATTTTGCAGACTGCGGAAGAGTCTTTTCTCACATTATATGCGTCTTCTCTGGCAATAGGATTTCTCTACCAGCTGTGGCCGGTCTTTAATTAAGTTCGATTTTCCATGATAGTTGGCCCTCGTTTCCTAATACTTTTCCTTAGAAAAAAAAGGGAAGCCAACCATGGTTTCCTTGGGACGCCACCTTGCTGTAAAGGATCGCGCGACAAATACACCCGGTTTATTACTCTACAATGGCGAGTGGGGGTTGTGGGGATGTTTATACAGCGTGTAGTTGGTCAGCCATTTAAACAATTGATATAAGGACGGTGTTTTTCTAGATTCCGCGAAGGCGTTTGAGCGCGCAACTTGCGAGAAGACTTCTTCTTAAAGGACGAGAAGATTATTGGAAAACGATGGTAACATTTTTTTGAGTGACAGAAGTGTATTTAGATGTAAGACAACAGTCGGAAATAGAGAATGGCCGTGTTACCCTACGCTAAGAGTTGCGGGAAGGGGGGGGGGGTAGTTTCACAAAGATTTGCGTTTGAATGATTGTTTATTTTTTAATTTTTAAGAATGGCATAGTGGCGGATGCTTTTCGATGATTGTGTTTTAACGTATCTGTAAGCATGTGCAATGTTCAGGTATTCGAATCAAGAATATTCACCATTGATTCTAGCGAGGTGTGATAATTGAGTCTATGTAATTTTGATCACCGTGCACACACTAAGAATGGCTGGGAGAAAAAGCCTACTTTTCTTTAAAGGTGCCCTGAGGAGATTTTCGAAATTGCCTAAATATTGCGATTACTCATCTGCGGCCTCTAAACATCCAAGAAACCCATAAATCATAACGATGGAGTGGCCGATTTCCTATTAAAAAGCAATCAAACATCGAACATACCGAGGTCATCTCCGGCGATTGAAGGAACGTTGCTCCGGAAGCCAGGACATGTTACCTATAAAAACGCCATTTCGTTGAGATTCCAAATACTGTTATTACAAAATGTGTATGCTTTTGTAGAAGATAAAAGAAAATAAGAATAGTCAAATGTAGATCTTTTCGTTGAGAGGGAACATAATACTGCAATAATCGTCTCAAAAACAGCGCACTATGATGTTTTCATCTTCCGCGGGAGTGATATGTTTAGTCGTCAGCTCTCGAGCCCGCGCTCGACTGGGTTTAATCGTAGTCCGGGCTGTATGGGTAACGAGCCACGCGCATCTAGAGTATCACTCCGCGGTTCTACCGGTGACAGTGGTCCTGATTTCGGAACATGCTTTTTCCATCGCCGGTGATGACCTCAGTGTGTCGCGATCTCTGGTTGCATTTTTAATACGTTAATCGGCGCCCTATCGTCATGATTTAGGGATTTCTAGGATGCTTAGAGCCAGCAGAGTTATCGCCATATGTAGGCGATCTCAGAAACCTCCTCAGGGCTTCTCCTCCTCCTCATAAATTGCGCATTGCACAAAACAGTTCAAGAAAACTGAAGGGGTAGACTCCTCTTGCTTGGATGCTCGTTTGTGTACCCGGACACAGCCATTCTCCCCTAGAAGATTAGCCCATCGCTCAAAATTAAGACAAAAGGTGCTTTCCCCGCACCATTCACCCCGAAGCTGACAGTGCTGTGGAAGTTACGTGCTTGTTGGGCCCGCCACACTTTCGCCACGTGACCACGCTCCCTCGCGAATACCCAGGCGCAGAGAATGAGGTCAGCTTATGAAAGGAGGCGGCTGATTGGTCCGGCAAGCGCGCTTCCACTGCAATGCCAGCTTTAGGGGTGAAGGGAATAAGTGAGGTCCGGTGACGTGTGACGTGCGTTTGGACACGGTGACGCGCTTTGGGGACCGCGGATGTATCACAGTGAAAAGGCAGAGAACCTACAAGGGAAGGAGGTACGAAATAGTCGGCTGTGTTTTCAAATTTTCGAACCGAAAGTGAGGCTTTGACTTTCTACCTATTTTCTTTTGGCCCACTGAGCGATGTGCTGTTAGTAAACTTCTAATCTAAATTGATTTATCCCAGCCCAAAATGCGTTTCATGGGCCCTTTAAAAAAATCCTGCTAAACACAACATCTAAATATAAATACCTGGGACTAATGTTAACATGCAATTTACGGTTGAATTCACAGATTATCTTTGTTTCACGTAAGGCGATGGATTAATAATGGAACTTAGAACAGCGATGTGAAAGACTCATCCAGAAATACAAAACTGTTTGCATATAAGGTTTTTCTTCACTATACGCAAACCAAATATCAGAAGTTTCGAAAATTCTAGAAAATCACCATGATATAGTGTTAATAGATACGGTAAAAGCGCGTCCATCTCAATTCTTTGTGATCAATAAACACTAAAGCCGCTTCTCCCCTTTGAAAAAAAAAAAAACAAAACGCCGGAAGATCATTTGATAGAAATTTATTTTTTCTTCAGCTGAATAATGACCAGGTCGTAAGTTGAGCCTGCAGCGCGTTGTCAGATCTGCGCACGCATAGGCATATAGTAGCGAGATAACACGCGGTGTCTAAAGGACTCGTGATTAGACCTTGCGGAGCGTGAACTTCGGTGCAGTACTTCGTAGGGTGAGATAAAACTTTTAGTGTGGGCCGAATAAATTTCATCCACAGTATATAAATCGTAAAAATGAGCTTGCTATTACAATATAAGTTACCATGAAATTGATGTTAGGTGATGGGTTTGTTTTGCGACAGTACCGACAGAAACACCTTCCTCGGTTAAAAGTTTCAAATAAAAAAACCAGAATGTTTCAATGGCTGAATGCAGAGAAAAGGCTTTTTAGGAAAAATGAAACCATTCGTTTGAGCTGTTGCGAGAATTTATAGGACAAAACAAAAACTGAGAGCAAAATGAGAAGGATTATCTCGCGACCTTATTCTGGGTTTTGTTAAATCAAACGTCCCAAACACACACACTGACATTTTTCACATTAGAACGAAAGAGACTTAACTTGTTCCTGAGGACGTATTGTTTTTTATTGGTAATATTTTTCTGCCGTACCCTTATAAAGGTATAGTGAAGACCCAAACTTGTAATATTCTTGCATCTTAAAAAAAAGACAAAAAAAAATCCTTCGCGGTAAAATTGGGTACTCTGTATCGGAAGAGCCTTATACTTTTAGGGTTGAAATCGGTAATATCTTGCACTGAGTGGGATATTAAAATGACTTTGTCTCTGTAAATTACAAAACAAAAGTCTCAATGCGAGGTTGGCACACTAGTCATGTCTTGCTTTTCAAGGGCACAGTCATTCACCTCGTTTAGAAGTAGCTTAATACCGTAAGCAAACAAACACAACCAAGAATTACGGACATGCAGTAACAGAAACCTAAATTTTCACTGGTATGCGACAAAGTGGTCACATCAAGAGTACTTGAAAGACGTTCGAAAAAGAAGCGTGGAAAATAGAATGCAATTCCAGCGTCTGCTTAACTGCTGAACTTAGCACAGGGCTGAGAAAAAATCAAATATACGTTATAAACTCGAAAACAGTTTAATACCAGGCACAGGAAAAAAAATCAGAGATGTGGTTTTATGAAAATTACATTTCACAAACCGAGGTGTATAGCACCGCGTCAACATAAGCAGAGGCCGAGCAAAGGTAAGGAAACAATTTTAGTTAATGGAAGTCGTGTCTGTCAGCTAAAAAGAGCAGTACAAAATGTGCTATGCGTATAGTGGCACAAGCTCCAAGAAAGTTTGTTTTGTTCGTGAAGCTGGAGCTGGCATTTGAACATATTGGAAAAAATAATACATCAGAAATATTTTTTTATAATAATTTGAGTTAGGCGTTTACACAACGACATTTGTCCGAAAAAAACAGTGTTTTTTTATATATCTCGGAAAAAAACGTAATTAAAAGTAAATATGTGTTCGGTGTTAAGGACGAAGATTTCCGCAAAAACATTTACGCATAATAGGTTTCAGCTAACGCAGACCGATAATTTCGATATGTCTACAATCTTCCAAATAAACAAAAAAAAGTTCTTCTAAACTCCTTTCATTCGGATGCAACTAACCCCTAAATATATTGTGTCAATATACAACTTTATTCTGCATGTTTGTTACTGCTGAATGGTCAGAAAATTTATGGCGGCCATGCAAACTCCTTTTAACCAACTTCAGATTCAGGCTTCTGCAAACAAATCTATCAACATGATAATTACCGAATGTAGTGTGGGGTACTGTGACATGATGTTTTTAAATAGCGTGCGCAAATGTTATTTTAGCTCAAATAGAATATTTGAGCGAAACTAACTGATTTCTTGGAGGAGACATATATAACATCGTGATTTCTTGGAAAAGACATAAATAGCTTGGCATTTTTGTTGAAAAATAACTTGACATATATACCGAAATAAGAGTTAACTTGCGGGTGTGCTGCGGACGGTGGTGTGTTGGTCAATTGTTTTTCCGATCATTTATGCAAGTATCTGGTTTTATAAATATAAATTATGGCTCTGCCCTACTGGTGAGATGAAATAACTCTTAACAACTTTTGAAGCCTCAAACGCATTAAAAATAGGTTGAATAACTTTAATTGAAAATATTCCTGCAAAAACGTGAATAACAAAATTTCAGAAAGAGCAGCGGCATGGAAAAATGGATGTATCGCACGTGTGAATACTTGAATGGGAGAAATTGCTATGAAGGGATTTAAATATAAGATCAATACACATTTTTTAATTTGCTTCAGTTTGTTGAAGTCATGGTCATTAATCAGCTCTATCACCATGCAAGTTTTTTGAATGTGTTAGCATTAGTGCCCTGGTATATGCGCTGACCTTGGATTGGAGTGGAGCACACGTATATAACGTTCGCGACGCTGCCTTGGGATGGCGCCACAGACCCCACTGGCTGTGAAAAATTGACTAGAAAACACCTTCTGCCAGCGCCGACAGATGGCGGCAGGGTGCATATTTCAAAAGGCTCGGCGATAGGACGTACAGCAACGGAGGCCGCACTGGATTGGCTGGTTATAGGGAGCGACGCCGTGACGTAACACCGAGCAACCGAAAGATCTCCGGTGATGTACCCTCTTCGCCGATTTCGGCGCCGCGCAGAGGGAGGATGTTAAAGCCTCTACTCCGGCACCTCTCCGTCTCAGTCGCCACTTTCGTGGCGGCGACGGTCTGCGAGTGGCTCATTACAAAATATTGACTCACCTTGGGCCACCCGTACATATGCAGCTTCGCGGCGTCCCACCGGCGGCCCCAGTCACGGCGCTAGCCCCGCTGTCCCCCACTGCACGTCGGTTCCTAGGTGCTACGTCACGCCGTCGCTCTCTATAATCAACCTATCCTCGGCGGTCACCGCCCTTCATGCAAACGCTAAGTGACCTCATCTGCTTGTACCAGGAAGAAGAGGGGTTTCAGGAATGTTCACCAGGCGGAAAAGTGCTGAGAGGCTGCATTCACCATGTTTTGTTATATATAACCATTGCGCGATATGTTTGCTCATTTCTTCGAGAATCAACGTGGCTGGAAGCAGCGATTTTATGGTGTATGGTCATGACGCGTCTTCATCGCTTCCTAAGGTCCATTAGCCGGTGAGCACTATTGGAGGTCGAACACATTAATATATCTGTATTTGAAATTTACTATTTTAGTTTTTTGGAAGCGGTATTAAAGGGGCCATGAAACAATTTTTCTACTTTCCTAATTACTGCGTCGAATCCTCCAAAACGTTAATAACTGAATGAACTTGTTTTAGTTTTTCTTTCTAAACAATAACAGTCGCCCCCCCCCCGCCACAAAAAAAAAAAAAGAAATCGAGAAATAGGAGAATTGTTTACCCCTTGAACCCAGGGTCAAAACAAGCGGCCACGTGGCCTGGTGCGCTATCTATGCCGCCAACACGATGGAAGAAACAGATTTAGGTGATGACGCTCCGTCCGACGCGGCGGCCACATTATGTTCGGGCAACCGACCGCGCTTCTCTCGCACAGGGGTAGATGGCGCTCAAGTATGGGGTCCCTCCCGAACCGTGTTTCTTCCACCGTGCTCCAGGCTTCACTCGCACGGGGATAGATTCCACCCAAGTATGGGGTCCCCCCACACCGTGTTTCTTCTACCACAGACGGGCGTCATTCAATGGAGTACTCAACAAGGGCACTCGCTCTCACACATTACAGTTGCGAACGAAGCACACTGCAGCATGGCTTCTTCTTCTTCAGGTTAAGGCTCACCTTCGTGCACGATGGCGGCACCTGTGATCGACAAAACACCAAAGCAAATCACGAGACCAGCCACTGACCACACATCACCACCACACCCCCACACCGCTGAAAAAGGCGAGCACGCTACGCCGCCGACACCGTGGCCGCCGAGGAGGGACCCCATACCGCAGCGCCCTCCGCGGCGGCGCGGAGCTAACTACTCCTGGTTCGAGGCTGGCTCCGAACACGATCTGTTCGGTCTCTTTCCGCGGGAAGAGCGGCGAGTGGCATCACCTAAATGTGTTTCTTCCACTGTGGCCGCCAGCGGTAGTCACAACCACGCGCTGGAATTGGCAAAGTAGAAACGCATGCTGAGCTCCAGAAATTGTTAGAGTTCGGCTATTTTCATGGCCGCAGTGGTTGGACACGATTCACTACCCGAGTGTCCGCCGAGGCATTGATTCTAATGAAGGAAGTCAAGTGCTCACGCAGTTCTCGTGTCCAATCCATGGGCCCCACTCGACGTTGGACAGGCGGGTTGTTTCCGACCTCACAATTACGTCATCAAGCTTTGCACAGGAAAATCTGAAAGAAATAGTCTTCTTTTATTCACGCAATTTCACGGCGACAAAGAAGCTTCTGATTCAGTCGCGGTCTGTGCGAGTATACTTGAGATCGGCTAGGACCAGTACGCCTCTGCAGAGTACATGATCATTCACGACCGATATCGTATCATCGGCCATTGAAATTTGAAAAATGAAAAATGTACTAAGATATTTTACGTTTGGGAAATACGATGTATTCCCAGAATACCATTATATTATACACTGTAAAAAATAATCCCGTCAAATTACTAAAATTGACCGCAAATTTTTGATGCCGGTACAATTACCGTTGTCTTGCATCACGGTCACAACATTAACTAGGTATTACGAGCATGACAGTCACGAGGCCCTACGGTTTGCCCAGTAACTTGACCCGTAGAAGCAGGGCAGAAAACCGTAACTCTCAGTCACTGCACTGCCCGTGATGCACGACCCAAGGAAAGAGTTCCCCACATTCGCACCAATGGCACGAAACATGACACATCTGCCAACAAGAAAACTATTCCAAGAGCAAATCTGGCGTGTGTTATGTGTTTTTTACTTGAAAGAAGAAAGAACACAGACCTCAACTAGAAGTATGTGAAGTCGTACATTTACTGACTCGTACCGTCATGCCACCTCTACGGCGTTTTGAGCGAGCGCGCATTTCACGGCGCGTTCCAGTTTTGAAAAGGCTGTTAGCTTACGGGTTTTTTTACCGTGCGAAGCCGTACATTTACGGACTCGTACCGTCATGCCGCCTCTACGTTGTTTTTCCCGCGCGCGCCTTTCGCGGCGCGTTCCAGTTTCGAAAAAGGCTGTTAACTTACGGTTTTTTTTTACAGTGTACGTAGCACGTTTACATGAACGATAAAACACAAAAAAGCAAATTAGACGTTAGGATTTGCTCGGGCAGGCTGAGGTTTGGCTCCAGAACATGGTGACACTGGTTTGAACCATGTATGAGAAGGTTAGTCAGTGCACTGCTAGCCAGTGGTTTTAAACGTGCATCACGCAGTGCTGATACTAGACTGCACTCTGGTACGATAATAATCCGGATCAAAACGGGTAGGGGCAGGGATTTTAGATATACTCCATCTCATGAGTTGCGTGCAGCAGAGGCAAAAGCACAGGCGCGAGCGCGTGGCTTTCAGATTTCCTTTCATTTCACGAGCGATCGTGAAAAGAAAGCAAATCTGAAAGCCATGTGCCCGCGCCTCTGTCTTTGCTTTTGCTGCACACAACACAATGGGACGCCGGGGTTCTGTAGCGCGAGCTTTCACTGTATGTGCTTGGAGCTGCGGTGAGCCAACACAAAGTAAATGTGGTGCATAAAATAATAATCTACTTTAACGTGGGCATATACAGGGTAGCACAGTGAGGGCGCAGGCGAGCTTGTGTAATTTCATTACTTTACTAAAACACCTTAGGTTGGGGTACCTAGCTAATACGTTTATTCAATAAACCTCTTAAATGACTTTAAAACAAAAGGATTATCACCAATCCCCCCCCCCCCCCGCAAAAAAAAAGAATGCTTTGCAGTCATTATTGTAGACACGTTTGACACTGCGTGACCTTTGCCCGGTCACTCTAGCCTCGAAAAGAGCTAACACTTCTGAGATCCCCTGCCGCTTGTACTTTTGGTATTTTCAACACACTCTCACCAAATCTGAGCTGTTTTAACAAAATAGCAAATATACAGGCTGTTTGATTTTTAATTAGAACAGATTTACTACAAATATCTGTGAAAGGTACACTAATGCGCTTTGTGCCAGGTGAGTTATACCGCCAGGGGAACATGTTATAGAGGAGTAATCCTCCGGATAAGTCGAATAATTAACTACAATTTTTAATTTAGTTTAATCTCATGGAAATCAACATATTGCTCCCAATTAGAAACCTGCTGAGAGTCATCGAAACCTGCTGTGCTCGATGACGCTCGGCATAAACCTGCTGAGCGTCATGGAAAACAACTAAATCAGTCAATTTTAGGACGGCTTGAAGCACATGGAAAGCGTGCGTTTTCGAAGATGTTCTGCAAGTTGAAAACATATTTATTTTCGAAAAATAGTTAATTGCAAGTTAATTATACGACTTATCGTGTGGATTACCCCCTATATTATGTCCACCTGCCCGTATATCTCACCTGCACAAACCGCATTGGTTAGTACCTTTCATGGACGTTTTGTAATATATTTGTTCGAAAGCGATTGATCATTCCTCATAGTTTTGCATATAGCTTGATCTGATGCTTTGTTGGACTAGCTCAGGGTTTTCAAGACATAGTGTTTCATCAGCCGGTTTCCACGGAGTTCTGTAACGTTTGGTTGTAACGGTCGCCTGTAACAGCTGGTTGTTTCAAGTAACCGACACCGAAAAGTGTTACGCCTAGATGGAACCACACACACAAAAAAAAAAACCTTATTCCCCCGGAAGAATTTGAACTAACAACCTTAAGACTGAGCGCCAAGGGCCCTCGCCGACTGAGCTACTATCGCAGGTGTTTATTTTTTTCTTTATCAGTATGAGCTATCCCAGTTGGGGGTCGGACTAGGCTAACACGAAGACAATGGCGTGGCACACGCCAATCGTGCAGAAAGGCAGCGAACGTGCGGTTGCGCGCTTTGCGGCCTTTGCTGACGTGATGCGCCATCTAACGGCGCGTGTCAGAAATGAGAGCGAATCTTCGTTAGGCGCTGCCGTTCAGTTACCCTCCTCTTCTTCCCTGAAAGGCCCTATCACACATTCTCTGTGCTCACTAGTCTCTGTCAGCATGATCAAGCTTGTAATAATTTTTACAATATACAGTGCATATATGCTCACAAATTATTTTGTAGGTGGTCGTAAAGCGCTGGGAGCCTTCACCTTGCTCTCCAGTTCTTTTCTTCAGGTAAGCAGAATGAATATGATATAAACTTAATAATGGCTAATATTTTTGAATTATGAGCTCCGCGTTTTTTTTATTTATTTCTTGAAATCTTGGCCGATCAGTTTCAATATTTCCGCTTCCACATGCAGAGGGAATAAATATGTGTTTAAAACTCCGGATTCCTCAACCTACACAAAATTTTTTCTCGTGTATTTCTTTAGCATTCCTAAAAAACACAGTGATCAATTTTATTATAAAATAAAAATCGAAATGTGTTAGTAGTTACCAGAACTTGATTGAAAAGTAAATAAGACATTTTGAATTCTATTTGCAACATGATGGTTTATGGTTTTCTTTATGCGACATTGGTCCTGGGGTGTGCTCACTAAACCCAATGACTCTCTTTTCCTTCGGCAAATTTTCTGCAATTATTTTTTAACATAAAGTCCTTAAATAAATATAAACTGCAGAACATAATTAATTTTCTTCCACACATTTAGATCTTGCTCTCGGGGACATGGTCTGTAGAGCTCAGCCAGAGTTTAGATATCCCATGAATCCAGTGTGTTAGTTTTTTTAATAGTTTCTTGACTGGATAAAATGTATTATATAAACTCTATAGGTATAAACCTATAACTCTACCAACGACGTGGCGAACGCGGTCACTTGAACCTACGCAGACACACGCGTGGAAAACTGCGTAACCTCTACTCTTAGTGCGTGTAAGGTTTGTTTGGCACTTCAACGAAACTACCCAGCCAAAAGGTCTAGCAGAGAAATGTCAGTAAAAGATTCTATACAGTCTATTCTGAGCATTTGAAACTACAAGGCAAAATAAATTCGAACTCGATTCGTAGCGCGACGTTGCGAAATATAAATATGAATTGCAATGAAAAAAACAACAAGTCGGTTGGCATCAGGGTTAAACTTCGACAGTTTTGTCGTTTTTCTGCTGTCTTCAAAAATTTGTTTTATTTGCGTAACATTCACAATCAAGTTGGCTTATTGAATGCTTCAGTTTTAGGAAGTTCACCTAAACCGCCGCTAATACTTTTCAAATGTACCTATTTCCTCACTTGCTTTGTTGCATTAAAATGAGCTTATTAGTAATTTACACTGCTTATTGAATCGATGCTATTTTGACTTTCCTGGTAACTAGGTGTTACTACTGAGATATTTAGTTTCTCGACATTTCGAGGCTCTATTTTACCCTGGGGACAAACGTGAAATAACATTTGATGAAAGCGTACACGAATAGCAAACTTGTGCTCTTATACGATTTGATACTCGGATACTTCGAGAACTGCTTTTAAGATTATATGCAAGTTGGTTGACCAAGAAATCTGAACAAATAATTAAGAAGTGCAATATCACTGGTGTGTTCCAAATCAGTTACATAAGTGTGCCAAATCAGGTTCTATACGAACCATGTGAAGCTATACACGCGCTAATAAGGTTGTCAATGTCATATAGACATACAGATGCAATCATGTCTCGTTAAACGTATTTTCTTAGTATGGATGCCCTTCTATATAGAAATTTTTGACGAGGGACTGGGTAAATTCATGAAATTTTCCCTCGTTCTCGTAGACGACTCACGTTATGAACGATTTTTAGAACGAACGGAGGTGTCCATGTTAACGAGACATCACGTGTACTGAAACAAAAAAATCATGGCACAGATATAGCATTTCTCAACCGACTGCCTTCTCGGTCAACAAAAGCCACCCTTCTTCTTTAATCGATGACTTTTAGGCTTTTCTTATCTACCAGCGATACAGCTGACACTTTAATTAATTCTATATAACTTTACTGTAGCTTTCTGCTCAGTCTTGTGCTGGCTAATATTGCGAGCTTCTCAATCGGCAGATATGTTTCAATATTTCCCATTTAAAGCTTTATAACTGCAAAAGGAAAATATGTCTAAGCACGTGACTTTGATCAATCGCAGTTGCCTGCTCTCCGCTGGACTGCCCGGATGTTCCCGTCATCTCCAACGGAAGCTACTTCATCCTGCGGGACAGCAGCCCGGGCGAAGGACCGATAGTGCGTTATGCCTGCGAAGAAGGCTTCTTCCTGACGGGCGATCAAGACCTGACCTGCGTTCGCAAGGACGGATCCTTCCAGTGGAGACCCGATCCTCCGATGTGCCAAGGTAAGACTTGCAATTTGCCAAAATTCTTCTACCGGACGGTAACAAAGACCCGACGTAGGAGCTGTATCAAATGCTAAGAGTTATAAGTTGAGTCATTGAGCACCGAGTAAACTAGTAAACGAGTATAGTACCAATGACGAAAGAGTAACTCGAATTACTTTTAAGGCACATCTAAGTTGCAGTGTTTCAGGAACTCAGTAAAAACATAACTACAAAATAATACATTATAAATCTGTCATTACCAGAAAAGAAAAAATCGTTTTGTTCACGTAACATTTTATTCTGAAAATGCTCTCCTTTCACACAAGCACCCGGAATATCAACGACGAAATGCATGCAATCTCAGAGAGCCCTAGCGAAAAATGCTGAAGTACGTCGTTTGTCAGGCTATGAAGCTTGGTCTGAGAAGTGACAAATTTAAATTGTTCCCAGTAAAAAAAGCGACTATAACTGTCAAGGGACTTAAGAAGTGAGAATAAGGTACTTGCTATAAGTATTTAATCTCGATTACTATATGCTGGATTTCGAAAGCATGTGTAAGATCCCACGTTACCCCCAAAAGTATATGAGGCACAAGTAACGGTTGGTTGGCACACTTGGGACTGCTTATGACCGAACGCGCTTCAACCTCTTGTGATCTCTAATGACGAGAAAACACATTAGCGCCACCTATCAGGTAGCCGACGATCACTTGCGATTTTCGGAGATTTTCATTTTTTCTTTGGTCCTTATTCTCTCACTATTCACTTGAAATCCTTTGACAATGTTATACACAATAATTTTGGAAAGATAGTACGTGGCTTTAATCTCGCAGACACTGCAAAACCTTCGATTGCTCTGGTGAAATTCAGTTAAAGGTTCACCTGACAAATTGCGCCAGAGGGCCAGAGTGTTGTCTCGTCCAATAGGTTACAAGAGGCAGTAACGCACTTTGTGGTAAGCAAACGGAGGTATGTGAGCCAGCTTTAACTTGAGTATTGATGCTACGTACGAGTCTGTGTGAGAAAAACACCGAAAATGAACGATAGACATGGATGACTGCGCACTTCTTGGGCTTGTCAGAAGTTTCCACATTTTTCTTACGTCTCGTTTTTATCAGCCGCAATGGAAGTCTTACAGTTCTCCCTTTTCTAATTTTTTCTTTGAAGTTGACTAGCGTTACCAACATGGGTGCTATAAAAATACCTGTAATCTGTCATGTTTTTCTTCAGGGTTTGAAGGGTAGCTAATCTTTAGACTGAAGATTACCACGATGCGAAAGTTTGACTGAGATATAAACAGATATATAGATATAATTTTTCGGCGCAGGTCAACAGCGATGAGGACCTGCAGGGCATGCACTTTGTCGTATACATAATACCTTACGCGATACAACGGTATCGTTCTCAAAGGCACAACCAAAATGTAAATTTAACAACGGACTTATGTAAACAAAATAATCAAGGAAATATGTCATCCTGTCAAAATATGGGGTTGCATGCCTTTTGCAACCCTGTCAATGAACTTTTTGAACAAAATTTTATTTTAAAAAGTGTGCAGACACTTGTAGTCTTTCCCGGATGGGACTCGCTCAGAGCCGCACCGACGAACAGCCTCATCGCAGTCAAGCGTACGAGTACTCAACTTGTTGTAAATATTCCATATCACTTGAACGTCTTTTTTCATCATGAGACGTGGGGCATAGATATGCCAGTACAGAATTACAATTATGCAAATGACGATGACCTGTGACACGGTCTATCACAAACAATACAAATAAACTTCCGCTTGACACTTTCAATAAAAGTTCTGTAAGTAAAAGGCACCGAAGTTCTGCAACACACATCCAAACATGAGACGTGGCCGAACTATAGTACCGAATGCCTGAAACCAAGCGTTCATGGCTAAAATAAAAATAAATCGCCGAAAACACAGATGTTACGTAGCAGAATCAACACAAATAGCGCTTGCCGGGAGACGTTCTTTTACGCGCTTTAGGTCCCGAAAATAAAAATAAGTGTTCGGTACAAGATGGTCAGATGTCATCGTTTTAAGGAAAGCGCACATGAAGGCTTAGGTCGAACTCAATCTAATGGATCCTGGGAAAGTATCACCACTGCCTTATTCTTCTGCTAGCCAGACACTAGCAGATTAAAACATAATACAACAAATCTCGCAAAGTGGACTGGCAGCGTAGCAGATAGGGACTGCATAGTTTCTATGGCGCAAAAGTAACTAACGCTATAGGATGCGCCAAAAACTTAACTATGGCAGAGAAAGGGTTAAGGAGGAAAATAGTTTCAGTATCTGGAAGTAAATGAAGTTATGAACATGAAAGCTCTGTAATAGATGGCATGACATTGGAGTAACTAAAACTACAGTTCGGGTAAAAGGTTGATACTCTCTAGAACTAAAAAACCTGAGTATGAGGGAACAGTCGCTCATTTTCATGTAACACACCTAGGTGTAAAGGGACATGTTCCCTGTAGAGCTGCGAGAAGCTGAGCGGAATAGTTTTTATCATAGGCTGGACATTCGAAAAGGTTATGCAAAGCACTCAAGTCTTCCTAGCAATGTTCATATTCAGGAAGCTCGTCTCCTCGCAAGAGGTATCTATCTAGCAAGACGCAGTATGCCCGATGCGTAGACGACGGAGGACGACCCTCATTAAACCTCTCTCTATGCCCGGCGCTCTCTCATTCACTAAGAAAGACTGCCATATGCAGCTTGTTTTCCACCTTTTGGTTCCGATTCTACGACCATTGAGATTTAACGCAGTACTGAGGTGAAGCATAGTAACCTCTGAACGAAGGCTACTTACATCTACAGCACAGTGTACGATCCAGCACGCAGCCCAATCAACTGTCTTTAGGCGACAGATGACATGCTCCACGGCTAGCTGATAGGTGAAGCCATAGTCAGTATCTGAACGGAAGGCCACTGATATCTACAGCTTTGTGGTACCGCATGACGCGCAGCACTGTGCCACCTCGTCCATCTCAACAGGAATGTTGGCGAATGGCGGCTCCAAGGAACGGCGTTCCGGGAACGCGTTCCTTTCTGTGAGGAAACGAAGGAACGCCGCCGTCCCTAATGCCATCCGGTGGAACTGGAACGGGAACGCGTTACATTTTTGACTGAAATGCGGGAAAAAGGAACGGCGTCTCCTTTTTTCACTCGAGTGAGGTGCATTTTATTTTTTATTTCTAAGAGGGAAATTTTAAAAGTATAGAAAGCAATAATTTTTCGAAAAGTCGGACCTCATTACCTTTTTGGTTACTTATCTAAGGGATTTATTTTGTGTGGTCTTCGCTTTGCAAAAAGTCGGGTGCAGAAGAGCTGGCGGATATCGATTCTTTTTATGAGTACCCGAGATGCAGTGGCAAAAAGCAGAACTTTATTCAGAAAGATAATAGACACAGAAGAGGGGCGTTTCAAAACGCAACTGCTTGCTGCTTTCCAGGAATCCCCACACACCCAGGAATCCAAGGCCATCACCTGAACATCCACAAAGAGACCTCACAGCAAGAACAAAGATAGCGAGTTACCAGGACACTCGAACACACCCTTCAGGTCCCGGACATGGGTCGCTCAAAAGATGGCTACAAAATTAACCTTTCTTAATCCTCCTCCCTGTCCCCCACGCTTCCAGGCTGAACAACGAATCCAACTCCTTCATTGAAGAAGGACTCGTAGTTTTCAAGACTGACCTTCCGTGCGCCCTCCTCCTCTTCGCTGCCATTTCGTTGTGCGTGACAGTGACACTGGGAGAAGCAACAGCTGTTAAGTCTGAAGGGCAAGAAATTTTGTTAGATTGAAATCGAGTGAGGAGTATGGCACCCAAACGCCTTCGTGCAATGTTGGGTAGCAGTACATTCGACCTCGTCCAAAACGCCCAGTACAGAAACATGCATTATGGTTAAAAGCTGAGATTTTTGGTAGTGAAGATATCAACAAATGAAACCCTGGTTTCCGCTTGTTTTTTTTTTTCCTGGTGCCCTTCCATCACGGCATTAAAATTCGTATGTTTCCATTTAATAGAATAGATTGAAAAAATCTTTGATTTATCTAAACATGGCAGTCAGCAAAATGCATGATGTAACGTATATGTAATCGATATCGTCTCCATTCTTTAGCTGTAACGGGAACGAGAGGTTCCTTTTCCTCAAAAGATGGAACTTGTAACTGGAACACGTTCAGAAAATCAGAAGGAACGAGGAACGATCTTTCATTCTTTTTTCTTTTTTTTAGAAACGTGTACAACACTGTCGGCATACAATAATGCCTCTTGTCTTCTGCATCTCGCGACGGCAAGTCACTAATAAATTCGTAAAAAAGCGCAGTCTCGAGGCCAGAGCCCTGGGGGACGCCCGGATTAGTACGAGGCGATACCAATGTCGGAAGTTACCCAGGTCAAACATTTTTAATCGCCTTATTTGTGAAAGTCTGTATTTTGGCATAGTGGTCCATTTATTTACTCGTTGTTCTGGTTGACATTATAATATGTTCTTTTTTCTCGAGTCACCGAATCAAATTCGTAATTTTAAAGATCATTTCAGGAGCGGATTTTTCAGGGTCACAGTACGTTTTTTGTAGAATATAGTTAACTGCTTCATTTTGGTTAAACTTTCATTGCAAATGTTAGTCTTGCGGTTAGATCAAGCTAAAAGCGATATGAATTTTTTCCGCCCAGTCACGCACTTTTCTGCCAGTCCCAAAACTGATTAACAGAGTGCAAAAAGAAAGTAAATAAAATAATACAACTGTGAAAACATTGCAATCTACTTGGATCAGAGTACACGCGAACAGTTTTTTAAATATTAGTTACAGCTCCATATCAAGCCCACCGAGGAGAATGCCTGCAGTGCCATTTTTGATCAGATAAAACCACGATGTCGTACAAACTTGTAAAATTGATTGCGCTTCTGTTGCAACAACAGATGCTAAGAAATTTTTATCCAGATGAATATTTATTAGAGCAGACTTGATGGAACTAGAGTCTCAATATGTAATAGACCCTTTTCAAAAGTGTGCGCCATTTCGTAGCTGCTTCTGCCAATTACACGAGTCAGGCATTGTTTGGGCACGCACTCTGGGCATTGATTGGACACGAGGGCCATAGCGTCGGCGTTTGGTGAGAACTCGGGTCCCACTCCATGCGCGCTGAAATTGCCCAAGAATGGTGACAGCCAATGTCGCTCGACAGCTGTGCCGAAAATGGCCTTATTCTCAGGATGAAACTTTTCTTCAGAACTGCGGACATCTGTCGGACATCATTTGATCTGTCTTTAGAGGTGAACATATGTTTACATCGGTTTGACAGCCCGTTCAGAGCATGAAGGTAGAATAGAAAAAGTATGTTGCCAGGCAAAAAACAATCACGCTAGTAGTGAATACGTAACCGAACGAAGTACAA
>JAZHYW010068314.1:0-28800 GCA_037355805.1 Ixodes ricinus
ACAGAGAAGGCCTAGCGACTTGCGCTTTTGACGCTGCTTGAGTGGTCCTATTACCTCGTAACGTCGGCTGCATCTGAACTTAAACTGGCGGTATTGATGAATAAATACTACGAACTTACCAAACTTTTGTGCGTACTCTCGGTAGATGCTCCCCATTATTCTGTTTTGATTGAGAGCCTCGATCAAAGGCGACTGGTCTCGAATGGCAATGGAACAGCCAGTAGCTTCCGCGGATGATCGGAGGCAACGCTCCAGCTTGGTTCTCAACGATTGAAGCTCGTGGTTCTCTGGGGCTCTGATAATGAATTCCATTTTTGACTGCGCTGGTACGATATTGGCCACCTTTCCACCGTCTGTTATGATACCTGGACGGAAAGAAGGGATAACATCAAAAGACAGCAGGCTGACATCACGGGGATGTTACATGCACTCAGGAAGCACACTGTCACAAGTACTTGTTAAAAAAAATCCCGATTTCGGTTCTTTCAAACGTAATGCGAAGAAAAAAAATAAAAATAAAATAAGGTGGTTTTAGCGGTATAAAACAAAGCACTCAAGAACGGAGCCATTTCTATTGACAGACGTTGATTCGAGCAATTCCTTTTCGTTCACCAAATATCGGTTCTAGATAATAATAGAGAGAGATATTGTATTGAAAACAGGAAAACACGCAGCCTCTCGAAGTCCCCATTTGTATTAGAAGGTTCGCATATATCATCTACCTCTTTTAATTTCTCAAATTTTATTAGAATATATTTCCTTTCCCGCCATTATGTTCTTTCTAGTAACAATTATACTTTGCGATTTCACCTAGGTGCGAACCCGATTTAGTTGTAAATATTTGAACAAACATCTGACTGCTGAAAACCTACACTTGTGACAATATTCTAAAGGCTTGGTTTATACAAGTAACTTAACTAAAAACAAAAATATACACAACCATGTTTTTCTCCTGCATTCAGCAATTTCATATCTGTTTCGTATAGAGGCAAACATATAATATGACATTAAAAAAGCTGAAATTTTATTTTATTTATTCGAGCGTTTGTACCCCTTACCTGACGCTGACGGTACTGCATAGTCCACGTTCAAAACTATTTGGGTTGTACTAATTAAGCTTTCTCAACCGCTCTACATGAAAGAGTCCTACGATGTCATTCATAATGAGTGTCGGACACGTGATCATGTGTCTTCTCTGAGAGGTGGTCGTTGCGATGTATATTGAAATGTATCTCCTGCCGAATGTTTTGGTAATCATATGCGAACTACAGTCAATCGTTCAGTATCCAAACGAAATATTGTCGCTTAAGTTCGGCAACAGATTTAAATATTTAAGAGATGATATCATCAATATATTACACGGGGTGATTCAAAATGATCTGCACTCTGGTTGTAATCTTTTTTTCATTCAAAACGATTTCTGAATTTAAGCCTGCGATAGATTATTGCGCAGGCAAAGCCTTGGTTAATTTTCACAATTTTCACATAATTTGTCACATCATCCACTGTCACTTGTCCATCCAACAGAATCAATTCACATGAACGCCCAATGTCGTCATCAACGACGCGAACTGGCGTCCGGCTCTTTTTTACGGCTGACACTTGTGCGTGCTTCCTCAAATATATCTGTTCAGTCAAACAATATTCTTTGGGACAAAACAGTCCCTTTATATAGTGTACAAAGTCTTCAATAAATATAGGCTCGGATACACCCTCATACCACTAAAACAACGGCTCCCCCACTTGTGAAATACAGAAGACGGGCAGCCATTGTTTCCGCGCACTGCACAGCTATAACCGGGAAGACAGCGACCTCGCACGAAAGGTGCTGATAAAACAGTGCGGCCAACATAACTTTCAAAATACCCGTAGGGGCGAATAATTGTTTTTGCGCACTCGTATATCTTTCTCAGACTTTGGCGCCGCCATTCTCACCTGAAATTCTCATGTCTGGCTTGATCTGCTGCCTCAGCAAACCAACGTTCACGTAAGCACCAACCGCAGCGTCCAGGGCATTAACTCCACCCCAAGGCTTTGCACCGGCATGAGACGCTCTCCCTTCGTATTCAACACCAATCTTAAAAGAGAAGATTGTATTTCCGTCACATAATTTGTGAGTCTATTGCAGAGAAAGTGAGCACTTTTTTTTATAAGAAGCATATCTACGCCTTTTCTAAAACTTTATTCGTAAGGGACATTCACCCCATGCGCCCTCTCTGACAGTTCTCGGCAAAGCGCTGTAAACATTTGTTTGAACCGAACTGCAGAACTTATTATATTTCCAGAACAAATTATAGCCGACAATATTCCATTATTATTTAACACAAATAAAAACACACAAATAAAAAACACACACACACATATATATATATATATACTAGTAGACATATATATATATGTCTACTAGTTCCTATTGAAACGATTTATGTACCCCCCTATGTAATACCCTCTCACGAGGGCCTTTAGGGGTAATATGAATAAATAAATATATATTTAGTGCATGTTTCGACAAATATTTGCACGATGTTCTACGGGTCTCCTTTGCAATATATTAAACTTGTGCTCATCATAATAAAAAAAGAACGTAATATTTCAGAGGATTGTTAATAACCTCTGACTTATAGCACGCATCTAAATTACTTTTTCATGGTTTCCGTACATATTTTTTCTTCACTAGGAAAAGAGAAAATGTCCAGCGGTGCCATTCATGAGCTCACAAAAATTTCCCAGAAAGTGTTGCGGCCATAACAGTAATCTAATGTTTCAGAAAGACCTATTGTCACTGCGTAGCATCTCACGAGACAACTTCTTGTATTTCCGGGACGCGAGTGTTGAGACGATGTTCATCGTAGTCTCGCATTAGAAAGTAGCACCAAATGTGTCTCCGTTCCTCCTCCCCAAAAGCGTGTGCTATAAACAAATGATTCTTACTTCGAAAGTGGATACAAAGATAAAAGTTTTCGAAGGACGTCGGTATGTGACCGGCCTTGTAAACATTTCTAAAAAACAAACAATTTACATAGGAAACCTGATCGAGTTGTGTCTTTCTTATATTTGCAGCTTTTGCGTATTATACACAGAATGTGGCGTTCATCGCCCACGACAATTAATGAACCCCATTAGCGATGTCGGTCGTTTGTGTTAGCCATTATCAATATAGTATCAAGGATATGAGTTTTTTGTTTTTTTTTTAACATGGGTGTCATCTGCTTCAAACGAAAAAGTTCAATCTGTCCAGTTTTCAACCCTTTCTTGAAAACAAAAGTAAGCCAGGCTGGAGAGTTAATCTTTTCAGCACTACAGATGTTTGTGTGATGGCCCATATAGGGAAGGCCTGCGAACTACCTCATCTTCTTCAATTGAATGTCATTATTCTTGTATGACGACTACTCAGAAATTTGCTCCGAGGCCGACTATTAGAGTCTTTCGAAGCATTGATTGGGCACGAGGCCCGGCCGAACACTGACGCAACAGTCGTATTCAATCAGCGTCTGCGCTCGATCTCACTCTGATGACGTCGAAACGTTAGTGCACAGGCTTTGACTATTCTAGGGTGTCTTGGTCACGTGGGAACGCGTCTTAAGAAGGATCCTCTTGGTGGATCTGGAGCGATCCAAGAGCGCTCCATGCTCGCGCCTTCAGTGCAGTAAAGATGCGAGCGCGCGCTTGTACGCCCGAGGAGATACCACTCCAAATCCACCGAGGGGATCTCCCATTAGTGTTATCGTATATTACCTGCAAAAGGGCATATGTTGAGGCATACGCGGAGTTGATCCGTGACGGGTGTGCCATCAGTGCTATGTCCGCATCATCGAAGGCTCCTCCTCGCAGGAGGTCAACTTTTCCCTGTTCCGCCTCTTCAGCTGGCGTACCGAGGACAACAACCTGAGTAGTAGAGAGAGTAAATAACGTTCGACAGCAAGCTTTATTTCAAAAGCCCTATATTGCATGAAACGTAGTTTAAACAGTCATCCATATTGCACAAAATGCACTATATTGGCGCGGAGTAGCAATCCGCTAATAGAATTTTTTTTTCTAGGCTGAAAGGATAGCGTGGTTCGATGACAGATGTGTCAGAGGCCCCTTCGTGTCTCTGTGTTGCAAGAAATTAAACAATGTATTTGGCAAAATGATCGATATGATGTGCGTAAATCTCAAAGATGTTTTTTTTTCGCGGTATTGCGTTGTTGTTTTAGCCAAAGAAGCGAAAAAAGAATCATAAGTTTTAAGTCAGCATGGGCAGCACCACTGATCTCTAGACACTGGTCAGCACCCTTGTCCGTCCTTCTGTGTGTCTCCTCCTTTTTTGTCGTTGTCTTTTATGCGCTATTGCCGATATTATTTTAGGGCGTCGTTCGAGGTGTGAAGAACAACCTGTTTTAAATGCGATAGCATTTGTTTGCAGAGGAACTTAGGCTTGGACTTGATGGCTGCACCATCATGCGGTTCGCTCGCAACCCGCTCGTCTTTGCTCTGCAGGCATTATTCGCTTCTGTCTCATGTTCGGAGGCACATTTTCTTTCTTTCTTTATTCATTCTTTTCCCGATCGGGTCGGGAGGTGGGCAGAGACTAAAGGCGTGAAGCCTGACGAGGTCTCTGCCCCCTTTACAGTTCTAACACAGCAGTGTAGGGCTACATAGATTTTTAAACACGAAAAATAGAGAGAAGAAGCTATAAAATCCTATACAACTCAGAAACAAACAAAAACAGGATCAATCAATTATCCCACTATAGATTTTTCAGCAAAGAAAGATAAAAAAACAAATTAGTCAGAAACATGTTTTAACAATTTAAAAGCGAAATATGGACATGATTTAATAAGTACACAATACACACATATCAGAACGCAATGTCACTGCCCACCAGAAGTGTCTTTAGTCTTTTTTTGAATTGGAGTATATTGCAGTTAAAATCAATTTGATCTTCTGTATTATTCAAAATTTTTGCGACTTGGAAGCTTGTCGTTTGTTTTCCGTAATTGGTACGTATTTTTGGAGGTCGTCTGATTCTATGTCTAAGTGTGTGATAGGTTGTGTTTTCTGGCGGAATTGCGAAGAGTTTTTTTGTGTGTATTATTTGTAACAATTTAAAATAATAAATTTGATTCACTTTAAGTAGGCCATATTTGCTGAATAGCGGTTCAGTTGGGAGATCTTGAGGCTTACCTTTATAATTTTCAAATAGTCGTAGAATTTTTTTTTGTAAGATGATCAACCTATTATAATTGGTTACCGATGTCGTGCCCCAGACTAAAATGCAATAACACAGTTTAGAGTAAAATAAAGCGTAATATATATTCTTTTTTAGCCACAAAGGTATGAGATTTCTTATTTTATAAATACATCCAATGGCTCGGGATAGCTCAGAGCTCAGCTTATTTATGTGCGTGTTCCAACTTAACTCCCGATTGAACCACACACCAAGAAATTTTTGTTCAGTAACCTCCTCTATAATTTTATTTTCGAAATATATTGTCATCTTAGTGTTGTCGCACCTATTAACGGGAGTGAAAATTATATATTATGTATTTTTTTACGTTTAGTTGTAATTTATTATTTTGAAGCCACACTGATAGATTGTCCAGATAATTATTTGTCATAGATTCTAAAGACGCTTTAGAGGTTGAAGCGAAAAACGCGTTAGTGTCGTCTGCGTACATGACAAGCTCAGGGGATCCCAAAATATTAGTGATATCATTCACATAAAGAAGAAATAAGAGGGGGCCCAAAATAGACCCTTGCGGAACACCGTACTTTATTTTGAGTGTATTAGAAGAATTGTTGTTAATATAAACATACTGCATGCGATTTTGGAGGTAGTTTTTTATTAAAGTCAAAGCAACCCCACGTATGCCGTACCTTTGAAGCTTAATTAGTAATATGTCATGCTGGATCGTATCGAAGGCCTTTCTAAAATCTAGGAATAAGCCTAAAGTGTATAATCTATTTTCAATATTGTTTATTATCTTATCCTTTACTTCTACAAGTGCCTGCTCTGCAGATTTAGATTTTTGAAAGCCATATTGACATTTGTTTAATACATTGTGTCTGGAAAAAAATTGTCTAGTCTAGAATTTATAACCCCTTCAAATATTTTTGAGAAAATTGGCAAAACCGAGATTGGTCTATAATTCTGTAGAAGGTGTTCCCCGCCACCCTTGTAAATTGGAGTAACTCTTGCAATTTTGAGTTCGTTAGGAAATATTCCGGTTTCTAGAGTACGATTGATTACATGCGACAATATATAAGATATTTGTTGGGAGACATATTTGACAGGCCTTGGCTTAAAGTCGTCTACGCCAGCTGCGGTATTATTTTTAATTTTATTTATAAGCCCTTCTACTTCATATGGCGTAGTTGGTAATAGCATTATTGTGTTTGATAAGGAAGTCATTGCGTCTGTGACACAGCATTGCGAAGTATCTTCGTGTTCTGGTGGTGAACCAACGTCAACAAAATGCATATTCATTAGATTCGCCATTTCTTGTCCACTCACGTTCCTGCCGTTGATAGCGACACTTTGCGTTCCTTGCACGCGTCTTTTCCTATCAGTAATTTCGTTCACAGTTTCCCATATCTTTCTAGGGTCATTGTATACCCTTGAAAATATATTTTGATAATATTCGGATTTGGCCTTTTTAAGATCGGAGTTCAATTTATTCCTTGTTTTTTTTAAATTCGATGAGAAGATTTTGGTTCCTACATTTAATAAAATTATGGTACATGCTATCTTTTATTTTAATACGTCTGTATAAGTCATTTGTAATCCAAGGTTTTCGTACCTTATTTTGACGACTATTTACCTGAATAAGCGGAAAAGCAACGTCATAACAAAGCTTAAATTTATTTGAAAAAAGTGCATACGCAAGGTTGGGGTCACGTTCCAAAAGGACGTTCTCCCAGTTTGTTTGCTCAAGCAGGACAAAAAAAGTTTCCAGTGATTCTTCATTTATGCGTCGGTAAGAGTAAATATCGCGTTTCGGTGTATTTTTGCCACGAAGGAAAGATGTCAGACAGAAAACTGGCATGTGGTCGCTTATATCTTGTGTAAATACGCCAGATGTGGCTTCCCTAGCGTTGAGATTAGTTATACATATATCTATTGAACTAGAAGTTTCTAAAGTCACTCGGGTGGGCAGTGTCACAGCGTTAGTACATCCCCAAGCAGATAAGAGATTATTCATTTCTATTACGTAACTATTACGTAACGTAACTAACAAGCGCCCCTGTCTTTCAGTATCAAGCAAGGGCCAGATGCTGCCACAATCTTTGGAACGACAACGCGCATGACAAGTTTACTGCTGAAGCACCGGCCACCTACCGGACGGATGGATGGATGGATGAATCCGGCTGAGCCTTTTGGATCGGGCGGTAGCTTACGCCACCTAGCCATTTGTGTTTTACCATTTAAGCTTAGAATATTTAAATGTGAAAACTATATTTACTCCGCGCTGAAAAGAAAGTGAGGCTATACAACCCCCTTGCCATCAGTTAATAAGGAAATACCTAGTTTTCTCTCGCTTTCTGCCACCATTCACTTAATCTTTGCCAGTGATACCAGTGATCGTACTGCGCGGCGCCTGGCGGCCGTTTCTGAAACCATTTGCCAGAAATTGAAAACGCCAACATGCAGGGAATTAGGCTTCATTGCAAGCTACAAATCGAAGAAACGTTGCGGTCATACCCTGCATACATGGACTCATACATGACCTAAAAAAGATTGCCGGGAGCCATGATATTCGGGTTCTGTGCTCGGCACCGAACAAGGCGTATTCCATGTGCCACAAAACTAATCAAAGGAGATATCAAGAAAAAACAACAATGCACAATTGCTCACAGGACGCAGTACATCCCGTGCCAAATTGGCGTTGTGTACCATATACCACTTTCCTGTGGCAGGTGCTACATAGGGAAAACGGGGCGGTGTGTGAACGATCCAGCTAGGGAACGCGCGGCTTCTGTTAAAGGAACATCGGCCGGACATCTCTTTGCACACTGCCGGTCCTGCAAGCACACTCCTAATTTTAACAACATCACCATTATAGGGCGGCACCGGAACGCATATGCACGTGACGTAATTGTAGCCCTGGCCATCGAAGACAGTGGTCAAATGTGCGTGCACCCTGTCTATCACAATCCACGCGAAAAAAAGACAGTACTTGGGGTGTGGCACGAAACCGCATAACACCCTAAAAGGTGCAGCGCGCAGACACGGGGTGGCTTTTATCACTAGCTGTAGTGAAAAGGAAAAAGGAAGACGAAGTATTACAGGAAGCAAGTTGAGAGTCAGCGGGGTGTATGTCTTTTCCTTTCACGGTTTTTCTAACTGGTAATTGTTCAACTGATCCTATTCGATTATGTACCAACTAGCTCAAGTCAAACCTGTAGTACAACTTGCGTATCACCCAAACTTATGGAACATATAGCATCTACTCCCATCTGGCGCGTTTTTTTTTTTTTTTGGGGGGGGGGGGAGTTATTAATTTTGTTTATTCGTCGCAACATCGATTCAGGAAAGGGTTTTCATGCGAAACGCAATTTGCCGATGATTTGCATATGAACCTCGGTAACAGCATTCAAACAGACGTCATTTTCCTAGATTTCGCTAAAAGCATTGGACACGGTTCCCTATGGACATCTAATGCTAAAACATTCCCAACTTAGCTTAGACTGTCAGATACTAACCTGGATTGGCAGTTTCTTGCAAGATCGGAAACAGTTTGCACTCATTGATAACCATTCATCTCATTACGTACTCGTCTCCTCCGGCGTGCTCCAGGGCACGGTCTTAGGCCCGCTTCTTTTCCTGATTTATATTAGTGACTTGTGTTCTTCTATTTCCTCCGATATCCCCCTGTTTGCCGACAATTGTGTTGTGTAGCGTGACATTACTATTGAGACAAATCGGGTATTACTTCAAAAAGATCTCAACACTGCTCATACATGGGGCCACCTCTGGCAAATGTCATTAAAAATTAATCAGTGTACGTTAGTTTCATTCATCGACCTTTTAACTCACTGACCTACAGCTATGCTCTCAATGGGACCATCATTCCATCAGCATCGAGTTATAAATACTCAGGGTTACACTTCTATAGCAACCTATCTTAGGCATTCATGTTAACCCCGTCATCTCCGAATGTAGCCGGTAAACGTTACGTAAACATTACGTTTACCGAATGTAATCGGTAAAAGCAGTCTAAGGTAAACATTACCTCAGATTCCCACCATCGAACCTATAACTTGCAGCCTACAAAACGTTCATTCAACCAAAGCTAGAGTATGCTGCCGATATATATGGGACCCATGCTAGAATTACGTTAGTCATCAACCAGAATAAGTTTAAAAGGGCGCAATCAGGTTCATGTTCTCTAATTATTTACGCGAAAGACGTGTCACAGGTTTAAGAGAGCGTGTAGATTTAGATGATCTATCATTTAGACAAAGGTTTTTTACACTATCACTGTTTCACAAGTTCTATTATCATTTTCAACCAAATGCACCATATATCACCCCATCTTCACACATTCCCTATCGTACAGGTCATCAACTTAATGTAGTGCGCCCAAAGACAAAAAAAGGAACCTCGTCCTCTTCATTTTTTTCCGCGCGCAGCTAAAGAGTAAAATGACCTTCCCCACAGCGTTGTTTCTTTATCTAACCAAATTCACTTCAAAAAGCAGCTGAGCTAAACTATGCTCCCTGCTGCTTCATAGTCAACAAGTGTTCTTACAGTGTCTTAATCGGTTTTGTTCGGTTTTATCTGCCCATATAGCTATCTTGTGTCACCTTTTCTTTATATTGTTCCTGCTTACTTTTTCTAACTAAGACGAGTAATTTTACCTTCTGTAATGCCCTCCCTGAAAGGGTCTACGAAATCCAAGCCAACTGCGACGTTGGCTTGGATTTTGTGTGTGCGCAAGTAAGAGCGAGTTAGAAAACATAAGAAAAAGAACTCTTGGCTTTAAGGGAACGTGGGAAGTTGTTTAGATGAGCGAATGCGTTATTAAAATCTAACGCTAATAATAATCATAATAAAACTTTGAGAGGGACGTCATAATCTGAACACCGAGACAAGCAGAAATGAAAAACAGACAACTCCAAAGGTGTCGCCTTCTCCTTTATTTTATTTCTTCTTTTCTCAGGGTTTCGATTGTGATATTTCCCAACCAGCCCCCTGCATACTTTCGCTCCTTTGAGAGGGAGTAGCGTAGAAGTGTGACCACGCCGTGGCTGCAACTG
This sequence comes from Ixodes ricinus, assembly GCA_037355805.1. Classification (NCBI taxonomy): domain Eukaryota; kingdom Metazoa; phylum Arthropoda; class Arachnida; order Ixodida; family Ixodidae; genus Ixodes; species Ixodes ricinus. The sequence goes on from JAZHYW010068314.1 coordinate 10,243, forward strand.
AGGCGTGTGACAGGAACCACGGAGGACAACGCCGATGGGCGCGCAGACAGCTGGTGGAGGACACTTCTAATCAGTTCTACTGATCTAATTTCTTCAGGGACGTTACCCAGATAATAGTTTCTGCTTGATATTTTAGAACAGACAGCCGAAGAGTAGCTAGGCTGGATAAGTCGGTTTTCTATGCAACATTTTTCTTACATCTATAATTAACTAGCAGACTCAAAAACTTGTAGCCTTTCCACTCTGGTGAAGAAGGAAGACCAGCGGACCTGTACAATGGAGAGTAATGGCCGGCCGCGAGTCGGCAAGCCAGAGTGCAAAGGCTGCCGCCATCTATGAGCGACGGCGGCAACCAGATACGTGGCTTGCCGCCGTCGCTCATAGATGGCGGTAGGTGCCCAGAGTTCGGTGTCTTCATTTCTTTGCGGGAAACACGATCCTGGGGAAACTAGCCCTTAACAGCTCCGCTGTAATAAACCACAAAGTCGGACACAGGGAAGCAAAATTTCATGCAGTGCATGCACCTTTGCAGTGAGCGATGAATTCTCTTGGAGCACTTGCTTTACAGCAATGCCGGCAGCCACCGCACACTCAGCGATCAGGTTGTGGCCGCAGGCATGTCCGATGTCAGGAAGGGCGTCATATTCGCACATGAAAACGACCACTGGTCCTTCACCTGGTCAATAGGAAACAACATGCATGTAAAGCAAATGAAAGTTTCCCGACACTGACTGCACGGAGTACGGTAGAAAAAGTAAAACCCTGTTTTTTATATTTCACGTAAATACAATACGCATCGCAAAAACCTGAAGCTCCGTGTAAATCGGCCACCAGCGGCCGATTTATACGGAACTTCAGGTTTTTATACGTATCGAATGCGAAAATGTGAGAACATGACCTTACCTGCATGAAAGGTAAAACAGTAAAGCAAAACTTTTATTATCAGAAGTCCACCTGGGCCTCATATTCCTCGTACAAAAAGTATCATGCCATAATGAGCATTTGCTAATTGTTTTCCGTAAAAAAGCAAAAAAAAAAACGTCCGCACCAAAGATAACTCGCTCTGGCTTTATTGTTGCAAAACTAAATGCGACAGACACCTACAATGTCATTCCTTGGTTTGAACAGTGCTGGGCTTGGGTGGGCGTCGGCTCATACAGAAATGTAGTTTTACTGTTTTAGCTTTTCTTACAGGTAACGTCATTTTCCAGAACATTCGCGTTTCTATCACTGTTTAAATTCATGCGGAGTTTCAGCTTTACAGCCTCGTAGAGTATTCATGCGGGCGCGAAAATCAAGGTTTGGTTTTGTTGCTTCTGTAGCAACGTGACGCAAAGATAAACTTGTCATTTTAGTAGGACACTTTGGTCAGTGACCGCTTAATAAAAAGGCCTGCCTTATTATGTTTTCGTTCTTGGTATCGACTAATGCCGCAGCGGAGCGATAACAAGACCCGCCCTGCCTTCCTTAAACTGTCACATGGCTGTAGCTACCATAGATCCGTCCAACGGATCCGCATTTCGCTAATGTCAGAAGGAACACATGGCTAGAGAATTAGAGTGACGATGTGGGCGATGTGGGCGAGTTGGTCCTCATTTCGCTAATGTCAAAAGGAACACATGCCTAAAGAATTAGAGTGGCGATGTGGGCGAGTTGGTCCATGTTCAAGCAATAAACAGCGCGCAAAACAACAAAGACGGGAGGGAAGAAGTACGCAGGACGAGATATTAAAAAACAGCGCAAAAAGGACAGGACACAAAGTAGAAGAAGGACACAGGACATACGCTGAGTAGAAGTAGAAGACAAAGTAGAAGGACACATACGTGTCCTTCTTCTACTTTGTGTCCCGGCCTTTTTGCGCTGTTTTTTAATATGTCGTTCAACCAACCAGCCCAGCAAGCTTTCCTGTTACAGTACACAGGACGAGCGTCGCGATGCGAACCGCTTTTAGATTCGACGAAGTTTGCCAACAGAGCGAATGAAAACTGGGAGAGAGAAATCGTTGAAGCTTAATTTCTTTATCAAAAACGCGGGTGAAAAGTGTGTGAGCGTGCCGTCTGTTTTTCTGCAATAGATAATATCTATTGCAGAAATAGATATAGATATGCAATAGATATCTTTGCCAGACATAGATTCCTATGTCTGTTGCAGAATCTATTGCAGAAATAGATATATATATATGCAATAGATATCTTTGCCAGACATAGATTCCTATGTCATGGCAAAGTATCGCAATACAAGCGATACATTGTAAATATATTTCACTACTGAGATACAAACACATTTTTCAAATGTATCTCGATACAGAGATACAGATACTCGAAAGTCTCTCAAAGTTACTATCGTGATACATTTGCATCGCGTTACTGCCTAGCTTTGCACCCAACCAAATTTTTATTGCTTCACCTGTCAACGACTATAGAGGCATATAAAATAAATAAGCAGGGGAAAAACGGATGCGTACGCCGAAATTCTGTTTACTTGCACAAAAAAGAGATAACCTACTTGGGTACGTTTGGACACTATGGTGACTTGGTGGTTTCCTTCCTTGGGTGTTTTCCAATAAATATCTAGTTGTCAGTTACGGACACCCACCCAGTTATCCTTATGGATTGAAGGGCTGATTATTAGGACACGTTTTCTGCGGACACAGCATTTGCTGTACCGGAAGTGGAGGTTTTCATCCAACAGCTTTGGCACGTCTTTTTCTTCTTTTCTTTTTCGTGGGGAAAGTTTCGCTCTGCTTGCGTCTTTGGACACAGGCTTGGAGCCTGCTCACCACGTGGGTCCGTACGGCCCCTCACACGCCCTGCTGGCTTTGGTCGAGGCCTGCGCTATTTTTGTCGGTCCCCGATCTCCAGAAAACAAGCGAGGGGAGCAGAAGACAGAGAAAAGGCGAGGAGGAAAGCGGTGCCGTTTGCGTGGCTGATGTCCTCACTGAAAATCCGCGCGCGCTCTGCAAACCGGACACAGTAGGTGCCGTGCGCGTTGTCTACTGTGTCCTTTTTGGACAGCCGCTTTAGTGCACCGGCTTGATTGTGTTTTTTTCACGCTCATCGTTGCTTTTTTGAACTGTTAAAATATTTCTTTATAATACTCCTGCTCCAACTTACTAGTAACGATTCTTCTATCCACACCGTCAATTATAAGGAAAGTTAAATATATGAACCGATGCCATGCAATATTAACTTCTTGTTTTATTATATATCTCTGTGTTCAATTTATTAAGTACACAGTCAAGAAGATTTTATGCATTGGACCTCCTCAGAAATTTGTTTTCCTAAATACTGTTAATGTGATATACGTCGACATTTTTAAATACAAAGCTAGAGAACTCAGGAATTGTGGTTTTAGTTTTGGTTGAATGCCTCAAACGATAAAATAATTTATTTTTTCGAACTGTCATATTAATTACGTAGGTGGTACTATCAATGCTAATGACCCATACTAATACATGACAATCAAACAGATGAGGTTTAAACTACGTAATATCCCGAGTCATCGCCCATCCCCGAGTCATCGCCCACACCAATTTTTGGGCCAATATCGATTTCTTAAAAAACACCGAGTCATCGCCCACCCCTTCAAATACCCCAACGCGGACTCCGCGATCTGCAAACACTCATCCTACCCAAATGACGCGGCCGCGGACCTTACAGTTGGAGGACGTCCGTGACAAAGTAAAACGGAGAGAAAGGCCCTCTCTTTGCTTACGCATTTTTCGCGTGAGCGACTCCGAAGTGGTAGTGTATCCATGCGAAAAGAAAACGATGAAGATAACAAAATAAAAGTTTGTTTTGCTTACGAAAATATTGATCCGACAAAAAAAAAGAATCGGAAAGATAACACAAGCATTAACCCAGTCAGGAATCGCGAGGTAAGCGTACGCCCCATATTTTGGGATGTAACCGCGGAGTGTAAGGTCGAAGTCTGTCTCCGCCGAAGTAAGGTCGTCGCGAACCCGCTCCTTCTCCCCACACGTCGCGACCGCGGTTGTGCAACGTTTTAGACAAAGCCAACAGGTAAATAAAGCTTTTCTGGAACGCCCTACACAGACGTTAGTAGAGCGTCCCAAACCCCTATTGATAGCACGCCGTGCACGCACACACGCATGTAGCAAAACAAAAACAAGAAAGTTGCGCAAGAGCTTGTGATTGACAAGGCGCCCGACTTGGCCCGACGCCAAAGTATTTGCCACGCGATCGCCGGCTTTTCTGCTTTCCCAGCATCGCTCTTCGTCGCTTCTTTGGTCGGCTCGCTCGCTCGCTCGTTGCGCCTGGTTGGTTTTTCTATTTTCTTGCGGAATTTTCTTTCTTCTCTTTTTTTTTACTAACTATTAGAACATAGTGGTGACGTGTTTTCACGGAACAAACGTTCGTGCTCTATGCAGATCGGTGGCGTTCCTAGCGCGTATGCAAGCAACGGACTTCGCGGTAGTAAAATATTATTCGCTGTGGCTAGCGTTACGTCCGGGCGGAGCACTGGAAACGCGTATACCTAACCCTCCCCCCCCGCCCTCCTCTCTCTCCCCCGTGAACCAAGGAAGGCGGAGATTTGGACGTAACTTGGGTTACGTCGGACGTAACGCTAGACACTTCGAACATTCTTTCGTGGGCATTTTTTCTATAAAAGAATAAAACTAAATCGAGTTTTGAGTTTAATGTATCTGTTGCGTAGCAGCGCTAGATACGGAGAGAAAACTGGGCGGCTTTCTCCGCTTTTATTAACTTTTTGTGCTCACCCACCGAGACATGGCCCACCCCACTTTTTCTATGAATTTCAGGCGGCAGGGGGTGGGCGATGACTCGGGATATTACTACATAAACATTCACAAAAATGTCAATCCGGGGCGCCGAAAACGAATTATTAAAAAATAGAACAGTGCTAGTTGAAATTTGTGTGGAAAATAAGCGTAGGAAAGCATATACTTTTGTAAACCGCTTTAGTGATCTTCAGAGCTGGCATTTGCATTCGAATAAAAGTGATAGGACGACAAGTTATTTTGCATCTTGTTTCGAACGTCTTTCTGTTGCGCTAACCGCATTTCATTTCTAATACATAATATAAAAAACACAATAATTTAAATATTTTCGAATTCAAATGCCAGCACACATGGTTGTAATATAGCCTATACCTCCTTGCTAATATCTGGTACTTGATAATTGATTTGCTCACGACAAAAGTTATATTGAAAGAAAAAAAGATTACAAATTGCCTTGTGATCGTGTTGCAACGTGAAACGTTCTTGGTTTCGCGCTAGTAATCTCCAAGCATTTCTTCTCGCGCTCTTCCTCCAGGGCTGTCCACTCTTTTCCACCCCACTGACTCCTCTCCACCCCATTGCCCGCTAAATTCAGCTGGGAAAATTACGACACATGTCTTGATGTGGCGTCTCGTACACACAAATTCAGTTTCCTCTTTAAATTTCTCTGCTAAATTTAGCGGGAAAATTCCCTGTTACGCTTTTTTAGGCTTCACTTAATCTGAAAACCTAGCCTATGAACGTTTCACGTTAAAAGCATCCTTTATGAATATGTGTTTTATTTGTTGGCCTTCTTGCTTGAGACGATTACGTCTCTATTGTCTGAGGCATTCCAGTATACAATATCGCTATAAATAACAAAAGCACCACCGTCTTTTTTTAAATTTGATATTTCCTTAAAGTCTTCAGAAAGAAGCCTTGAACATTCCTACATCAGGCTAGCAGCTTTTGGAAATCAAATATATTCTTTTGTTAAGCTGTACACACATTATAATTGAATTAATCGGAAATAAAAATTTAGAACAATAATAAATATATTAAACAACACTATTGTAAGAGTAAAATTTCTTACCACCGAACTCCGCTCGAAATGCGGTTGGTAAGATATAATTTTTCTGTACTGTAAAACCTTCACATTCCAAGAAATCAGCAATTCGTTTGTGGGCCTTGAATTCTTTCAAAGCAGTCTCGGGGTTGTCCCACAGGTATCGGCCAAGTGCGTTAAGAGAATCCGCTTTGTCATCCACAATATCGCTCACAATTTTCATGTAATCAGCCATCTGAAAAAAATATATATATATATACTTACATTGCAATGTTTCTAACATACAATGTGTCGTTTTTTATGAGAAAATCGTCATGAACGAAATGACACGCTAGGTGCGTTACACAATCCAGCTTCCCCGCTAAATTTAGCTCGTAAATTAACGTCGTGGTGACGTCACGTAACATAATCCCAAATCCAGTTTCTCCGCTAAGTTTAGCGGAGGAAATCGACGTCATTTCACCTGATGTCACGTGACCGAAAAAATAATCCAGTTTCTACGCTGAAGTTAGTGGGGCAGTTGACGATACGTGGCCTACATACCAATCCAGTAACGTCAATTTCCCCTGCTAAACCTAGCGGGGAAACTGAATTGGTGTGGTCACGTGACGTCAATTGCCCCGCCAAATTTAGTGGGGAAATCGACGTCAGGTCGCCTTATGTCACGTCATCAATGAAATGATAAAATCAATTCATAATGGAACAGCCCGAATGTTTGCAAAGACAGAGGAAGGAACTGGACAGGACGAGCGCTGACTAACAACTGAAAGGTTTATTATCAGGAAACCACGAAGAAAACATACAACACGACTCTCTAATCACGATGGAAATGCGCATGCGCCTCACACAATCGGGTGCTATCTTTTACACGGTGTTATACAGTAATACCTCGTTAACTCGAAGTCACAAAAACTGTGAAAAAGTTCGAGATAAGCGAAATTTCGAGACAACCAAAGTACCGGAATTTTTTACCTCTGATCGCGCAATGTTCTAAATAAAACTTCTAACAATCGCAGCATCATCAACTTTTCTGATGAGAGCAACTTTCCTCTCAAGCGTCAGTTGATTTGCACTGTTTGGGCTCTTCCATCTTCACGGTCAATCGAGTCACGCGCCAACAACATCAGAGAATTCACAACCAATTACCGAATCGAACACTTCACCCTTACTCGTGTGGCCGCAAGACTTTTTTGAAATACACAAAAAATGGCGGACAAGCAGCAAAGAGCAGAGCACTTGATACCCTTGAAACGAACGAGACACCTCTGGGAAACACGAGACTCATGGCGACCCGACCTGGAAGGGAAACGGAAGAACCCAGGAGCAAAGAGAAAACGAAAGATAGAGCGGAACAAACGCTCGGCGGCACGGAACTGCAGGCATCCCGGCTTGTGAACGATTAGTTTGTCCAAATGAAAATCGTAAAAAGAGAGAAAAAAAAAGGCGTTTTTGAGTTTACCGCTGTCATTTTTTTGTTTCCTTGCGCTTCCGCATTTTTTTTTTTGCGCACGCACGTTTTTTGTTTGTTTTTTGTTTATTGTGGTTTTTTTTTGCGATTTTCGCTGACGAGATTTCGAGATATCCGAAGTCCGTCATGAAAACCTGTCGAGATAAGCAAGGACAAAATACATTGTGCCTATGGGAGCTCATTCCATGACATGGAAATTTTAAGACTTAACCACTATTTCGAGATAGCCGTGTTCGAGTTAACGAGGTATTACTGTATGCGTCATCCCCGATCTAAAAATTCGACCTCACTGTCCATCAAAGTCAAGGAAGCCTGACTCACGCTGGCTGGCCCCTCCTTCTTTATTCTATGAACTTCAACAATCTCTAGAGCTTTTTGGTCCGATGACGCATATAACATTGTGTAACAGATAGCACCTAATTGTGTGAGGCGCATGCGCATTTCCATCGTGATTAGAGCGTCGTGTTGTATGTTTTCTTCGTGGTTTCCTGATAATAAACCTTTCAGTTGTTAGTCAGCGCTCGTCCTGTCCAGTTCCTTCCTCTGTCCTTGCAAAAATTCGCGCTGTTCCATTATGAATCCATGGGCCTCCTGCGCTGAAGCTTTAAACAAACTGTGGCGCCCTCGTTTTGGTTAGTACAAGCTCACCTGGTTGGGACTCCCACTATTATGGCGCCTCCACCGTGATTTTTTTCCTTCTGTGTAGTACAGAAGAACGGAAAAACACCTTTGGACGTCCAAAATCGGCTACAATCAACTCCGCAAGACAATCGAAAGTTCCGGATTCATGCCACCACCGCACCACCGCTAGGGTACGCGTCTCGTATCTCACAGTGGTGACGTTCGAACATCTGGCGTCCCGACGTTTTTGTTTTTTCTTTCCCTTTATGTTTCTTTGGCACGCGTGATACGGCGTTTCTTGGTTCACGCTCTTATCGTCCTAGCTTTGGCCTGTGCTTTGACGGCGTTAGCGTTTTTCGTTTTTTTTTTTCTATTTTCCTCGTTATCGTCTTCCACGCCAGAGCAGGCACGCTTCTATATGTGTGGCCGTTTGAGTCGCTCAAGTTTGTATACTACCCAAAACAAGTCCTAACAAGTTATATTTCGCAGCGCCTCCTGGGCAACGCAGGAGGCGTATACCAACTCGCCCAGTTATCCTGTTTGATAAAATAAAATTATACCAAAATTCAATTTCTACGCTAAATTTAGAGGAAAAAATAATAAAAACACAAAACATAAAATAGTATAAAAGTAAAAAATAAGCGTGTATGGTGTGTATGAAACACATTCTGGGTTGGAATCCCAACACTTTAAAGGAGTATGGGCAGCACAAAAGCATGCTTTGCAAATTGGTTGGTTAGTCTCAAGACTGGATCGAAACCAGGCAGAGTTATGCAGAGAACATGGAATCTTGTTGCCGGGATGAACATATGTCGTTGTAAACCCGGCCAGCATTTCCTTGGTAACAAAAGAAAAGAAAGCAAAGAAAAAAAATGTGAAGTAGACGAAAGACAAATTAAGCGATGTTTGTGTCTCGGAATTTCTTTGTCCGAGAATCCCGAGAATCTGCTTGCCAACGGACCAAAAAATATGCCCAAATATTAAGCCCTCCAGGCTCGATCTTGTCTCTGCGGTGCAGACTGTTGGTAGCAAAATTGGGAAGTAGTACAAGTCTGCGTTTCAGGCTAGGGCCTTCAGAATTTTATCTAGATTGGTTGAAGAGTCATTTCGGCTTGATGTGTGGAACAAAAAAAAAAAGAAGAAATAAAGCAGGTAAAATATGGACTGGAGTACAAGAACTTGGCTTTGTTGGAAGCAGATAAGACTGGTAGGTACGCCCATGGTCGGACTGGATACGCGCTATCGCTTCTTCCTTCAGGGCCTTTTCAGTCGCGGAAGAAAGCAGCAGCACCATTCAACTTAGGGGCGCTGCAAGCCAACTATAGGTTACTTCACATCGCATGCTCAGAGCGAGCTGCTACTTTTAATGCGAATAGCATTCTTTGGATACTTCACGCACTTTTCGTCTATGTATCTATCTATCTATCTATCTATCTATCTGGCTATCTAACCTCTTACGCCGCGGGTCGATAAATAAATAAAAAAGACCGGCGCCGGCGGGATTCGAACCGTTGACCCTTTGATCAGCAGGCAGACGCGCTAACCACAGAGCTATGAAGGCAGTCATTCAAAGCACTCTAAAAACTTGTTTATATCTTTACCATCGCGCGCGTTCCATGCACGAGGGCTCATTCCGCTCTCGTGAGGCTTAGCACGAGAGCGGAATGAGCCCTCGTGCATGGAACGCGCGCGCACCGGTAGCTGTGACAGCGCTGTATAGCGCGTCCTATGCTAAAGATATAAACAACCGTTTAGAGTACCGTTGGTTGAGACTATACTTCGTTTCAGCTTGCGTCCAGACGCAGGCGATGCTACAAGCGCGAGCGCCGGGCTTTCAGCGTCCCTGCCAAGCACGCGCGCTCGTGCAATGCAAGCACAGTTCAGGGCCACGCGCTCGCGCTTGTAGCATCGGCTGCGTCTGGACCCAAGCTGAAACGAAGTATAGCTGAGACGCCAGAAAGTCTGGTCGGTACCATTTTGAGTGTTTGTGCGTATGGCGCGTGCTTTGCTCGCCTTCCTAAGTGACACAAACGCACGTGCTGGGCTGCGGAGATCGTGCGCAGGGCTGTGAAAGTGTCAACAAATTTAGAATCGCCTCAAGAGTGGGCTGGCGTATCTAGAGTGTGCCGGCCACCTGACGAACGCGCATAAAGGCTGAACTCCATGGAACGAATTATGCGACGAATAACTGGCGAACGCCGCCTGACGGCACGCTCGCTTTGCGCGCGACGTAGCAGCCACTGTGTTGATTCCACGCGCAGAGCAAAGCCGCCGGCCAAAATTCGTCGGTTATTCGCAGCATATTCGTCTCATGGAGTTCAGCTCTTAACTCCGCACCGTTTGACGCTATTCGCATTAACGTTGATAATCGCTCCCAAAGGATGGGTTCTGCTGGATTTTTGCATTCCAAGTGCTTAGCTGGAAAGGGGCCCAAAGTCATGGCCGTCACAGAATACCAACTGTAGTAGTCACAGTTCCACCCTCCTACTGAACGGTTGACTCAGGGATGGTCTCTTGTTGTGTTTCGAATCGCCATTCAAACTCTGGGAAGACTCCTGGGCCCGTTTGCTGGCAGCGCTAACCGCGGCTAAAGTTAGCGCAGTACCTAGGAGAGGGATTTTGAAATCATGTTACTGGCTCGGTAGGGATGCGGGGAAACATGGCGGTGCCCCGGTGAGTGAGCGCCGCTCGCTTTGAAACTAATCTGTCGTTGTAGCTGCAATATCGAGCGCGTTAGTCAGCAATGAATGGTGCAGGAAACTTTCGCTTTGCCTTACCTCACTTAAATCGCAAAGCATGAGCAATGACCTCGCCGCATTTTTTAGGTAGTTTTTCGATTCTGGCCATTCCTGAGCCTGAATGAACGCGATAATTGTCGGCATGCCAACGTCCTTGGAAAGTGGATTGCCTTGACAATCGGCCGGGTATTGAAAGCACACAAAAGCAGACAGCGTCCTAATAGACCTCTTTTTAAATTTTTGAAGCACCGAGGTGCATGCTACGAGTGTAGTTACATGCGTTGCACGTGCTGGTGTCTGCAGTAGTAATTGTTCTAAAGCAAAAAGTCTAAAACAAAGTTTGCCTTGCATGCGCGTTCGACAAAGCCTTATTATGATTATTTACTTCGAATCTTTTATTTAAAAAAGGCCAGCGCGCGCGGACCGTAGAATTACACTTCCAGCGTTCTCCTCGATGCTTGGGTAATTTAGAAAAAGGTATATTGGGACGCTGTCTGCTTTTGTGTGCTATCAATACCCGGCCGATCGAGTCGAGGCAATCCGCTTACCAAAGAGGTTTACCAAAGGCCTTTTTTGCGGGGTCGGCTTGGTTGTCAAGAGAAGCATAGTGATCCGGCAATGGCTTCTGAAGGAGAAAGCCGTGTACGAAATTGTTCTGGCATGTGGCTTCTCATTGGTCGGTAAGGCCGGGCGCTGTTTGAACAACAAGCTTCCGGAGCACAAAAAAAACTGTTAAGGCTTGTTTGGCCAATTCTGAACTTGCGAAACATCTGAACGAATGTCAAAATTGTTATCCAAAATGGACGCAAACAAAAGTGCATAATAAAGAAAACGATCCATTTAGAATGGTGATAAAGGAGTCGCTTCGAATCACAGGCGCAGACAATTGTATAAGCACAACCTCAATGTCTTTGGACACAGCCACACGGTCTGTCTTATCTGCATAGGTTGGCTTCCGTGGGTGAGTTGTTGCGGGCTGACCTTCTTGGGCGGGGGCTTGGTTTTGTGGGGTTAACGGGTGTCGCTTCGGTGTTGGGGTGTGCTCTGCTCTATATAACTCCATGAAGGATATTTATTTTTTATAAAATATTTTAGCCTGCAGCTGAGAAAGGGTTATAGGCTTCTTGCATCTGACGTCCCTGTTTCGGCGAGGAAGAGGAGCCGTTGCGATTGAGACCGTTTTTAATGTCGGCCGGGTGATGGTAACAGAAATCAAGCCCAAAAAAATACCGCCGATCCGGTACCTCTTCTTTCTTTTAGCTCTCTTCTTTTGCACCGTCGTCGTCTTCTTCTAGTTGTAATCCTTGATCTCTTGCAAGATATTTTACATCTCCCCCCCCCGCCCCCTCAGATGTCGTTTAATGAAAGCAATCCTCAAGTGGGTGCAGGAGTTGAATCGGCCTTCTCAGAATCTTGTTTCCTGGTCCTCGGAGAAGGCATGTGCGTACAAGCCCGTCTCGACCGGGGTACGCTATTTCGACCTTACACATTTTCCAGAACGCTCGATGCTTCTTGTCTCCTATCAAAATCAACTGTCCCTCTTTTATCTGGGTACCCCTAACGTCCATTTACAGAAGAGCGCCTCTTATTTCCTTCAGGTACTCCTGATTCCATCTGCGCCACCAGTCTTTCGATAAGCTTTGTTTGGCTCTCCAGGCCTCTCCAATATCAGCGCCCCAATTTGTGCCAGAACTGGGAGGCGCTGTTTTCCGCCAACTATATCCGCAGGTGTGATTGCAATCGGTTCCTCACCTTCGTTGTATGTGTGTGTCAGTGGGCGGTTCATTGCACCCTCTACTTCAGCGGTGAGTGTGAGCAATTCCTCACTGCTGAGCAACTTCCGTCCAATCACCTTCCTCATTGACGCCTTCATGCTCCTTATCATCCGCTCGTAGAATCCACCCCACCACGGTGCTTGCTCGGCAATGTATTTCCACTTGATCTGGTGTGTCGCTATAAAATCTTTAATCTGGGGGCCCTGTATGATTTTTATCACCTCACTGATATCCTTGTCCGCTCCCTTGAATGTTCTAGCGTTATCGCTGTACACCACAGAGCACATTCCTCTTCGTGCAACAAATCTTCTAAACGCTTGCATGAAGCTGCTTGTCGATATGCTGGGCACAACTTCCGGGTGTTTTGCTCTGGTTACCGCGCAAGTGAATATTACGATGTACATCTTCGTTACTCCTCCGGACGATTTTGCGTAAAGTGGTCCAGTGAAGTCTATACCCAGAACACTAAATGGAGGGCTCTGCGTGACTCTGTCTGCTGGTAAGGGAGCCATCTCTTGATCCAGCGGTCTGGTGTTGTACTTTTTGCACTCAATGCATTTGCTTAAAATCTTTTTATTTAAAAGTCGTCCTTGCAACACCCAGAACTTCGTCCTCAGGCGCGCCAGCGTGTCTCTTACTTCTCCGTGCAAGGTGAGATGGTGCACATGCCGCACCAGAATCTCTGTGAAGTGACTGTTCTTCGGCAATATCGCTGGATGTCGTTCTTCAAAACCGAGCTGGCTGTCCTGAAGACGACTTTCTAGCCTGAGCACCCCATCTTTACTCCTGAAGACTTTCGCTCCATGTAGCAGCTCTGCATCTTTTCCTCCTCTCACCTTCGTTGCGACTTCTTGGTTTAGGAGTGATATATTTTGCTCTTGTTTCATAAGATAGCGCCCAGCTTCCTCCAGTTCTTCAGCTGTTAGAGGGCCCGTAGTATTGCTTCCTGTTGTCCTTTTTATGTACCTGAACACCCAAGCTGTCACTCTCAAGAGCCTCACGTACGAGCTGAACCTTCGAATGTCGATTATATTGGTGTGTGTTAGGTTTACAACGCACAGTTCTGTCTTCACTGGTTCACTTCCTTCTTCTCTTATTTTATACTCATATGGTGGTCGTGTTTGGCTCTCGACTAGCCATTCTGGTCCTTTCCACCATAAATGTGAGGTCACAAGTTGGCAAGCCTTTAGTCCTCTCGTTAGGAGATCGGCAGGATTTTCTACACTTCGCACGTAGTTCCACGATTTTGGTTCTGACCTCTGAATTATTTCCTTCAACCTGTTTTTGACAAACGCTTCCTTCTTTTACTTTCTTTGATCCAGTGTAGCACAATAGTGGAATCTTTCCAAAAGCAAGATTGGCCCTTCCGGTTAGACTCGAAATCGAAACCAACGTTGTCGTCTGCAATCAGTGCCTTGGCTCCATGTTGGAGGCATTCGGCGTCTTATTGCGGCAGTAGTAGTGCCGCAGAGCCATAGAGCTGTCTTTGTACAACCACATTTTAGAATATTTCCTCGTCCTAGTCTTAGCAGAGAGGTTAGTTACCTGACATGAAGTGCAGTCCACAAACCCTTAGTTTGGGTACGAAGCTTTTCTGTCGAGATCATATAGTTAATATAATAATCTAGAGAAAAACTTTCAGCCTTTCCACTTTGGTGAAGAAGGAAGACCAGCGAAGCTGTACTACGGTGGGAAAGAAGTAATGGCCGGCCGCAAGTCGGCAAGCCAGAGTGGAAAGGCTCGAAAGGTTGCCGCCGTCGCTCATAGATGGCGGTGGCTGTCCAGAGCTTCGCGTCGAGATTTGTTTGCCCACGGACACGACACTGGGAAAACTAGCCCTTAGCTGCTCCGCTGAAGAAGATCCCATGCATTTGGCCGCTTCGAAACGGCGGGCATAGACGCGGACATCGGCAGCCCCAGTTAGCGGTCCCGATGAGCATCGATGGCGACGCCTTAATACGCTCAAATAAGTAGCAAAAAATCACCTGTGCGGCCTGTGCATTGTCATTTCTCTCTTACTTTGCAGATAAACACCGGAATCACGCATTGACAAAATTATATAAAGTTGACACGCGCTCGAGCAACTTCAACTTGTCGTGGCGAAACGAACACGCCTAACTCTTCGTCTGCTTTCTTTCTCTGCTCTTTGCCGCTTTCTTCTCTCGGGACCGGAGATGTTAGCGCCCAGGATTTGCCGCGTTCTGGTCCCGTCTTTACCCGCCTGGTCGATAATGTGCCGGCGTATCTATCGGAGCCATTATGACGCCGGCGAACCGATTGCTCGACCTTCGACTTGTTCTGGTTTCTAATGATTGCCGGAATTCTAGAGAAACCCGAAAAACCAATACGGCTGGCCGTAGCTTCGTTTTGTCCCCAACTTCTACGTCTGGAACAAATAATCACGGCGAAACTGACTATTTTATACCTCGGGTAAGTGGACAAACTACAGTGCGAACACGGCCCCGAAGCACACAAAACGTAGAATAATAGCGACGGATGCCTCCAACATGGATTCTGACGGGTTCCGGTGAGATTTACCAACCGGTAGTAGCGTTGCATCATGGTCTCGTACAAAAACCCTATTGGTTCGGTCTGCCAATTCCCATCCAAATCGGTAAAAAAGTTATTTAAAACACTTCTTTTTTGCAATAGTTTTTAGACGAAATTTAGGTAGCCGTAGACGATTGAGGTGTCACGTGAATTGTGCCTTGTAAAATGGTTTCTCCGTGCCGGAATGTATTTTATTGACAATATTTTTATGTTTGAGAAACAAATAATCTAGATAAAGCATTGTTGTTTTCAAAACTATCCTAAGATCGCATTTTTGCGCATTGGTGTGCAACGATAACAAACATGGCTGCCGGCGTCCTCGGAGTGCTCAACGAGCGCCGCTCGTCGAGCTCGGCTATTTTTATGAGTGCGAGTCGTTTTCCGTTCACCCAACTGCTTATGGGAAGATCTCCTCGACCGACATAGTTTGCAACAAACAACTGTCGCAAGTACGCGCCTTCGGAAGCGCAGTGCGGGTGCTTGGGTTCGTAGCGGGACTCGCCTGAGCCTAGCGTCCCACGTCAACTAGGTTGCATGTTTTTCCTTTCGTGACATATTAGTGTCATTTGGTTCTTGTGTTTGTTTGTTTGATGGCTATTTTGTAACCTCATGAATGTAACCATTCCTCAATGGTCCTGAACAAGGACCAGTAGTATAAATAAACAAATAAATAAAAATATCTGACTGGATTTGTTCCTCGCCCGTGTTGGTGCTGATTAAAGATATTGGCTCCCGTAAGAGCGGTCCCGCTGCTCTGTGAATTATGCAACCGCTGTGATTGCAACCATGGTTTAATGCCGAGAAAATACCTATCACGGGTAAGAATTTGCGAGCCATTTGGCTGGAGGCCATCGGGCGTTCGACTCGCATATACGTACAGGTATGTTCCAGTCATTTCGCTTCGAAAGGCAAGTAGCTCTAAAGCTTTCCAGTGCACCTGGCCTGCCAAAGCGGATATAACAAAAACAAAACAGCTGAAATGATTTCTTTTTTCGTTTTTTTATTCTCCTCGGTCGTTTTTTACCGCACATCGACAGACGCTGACAGACGCCTGTACTGGACCGTGGCTCGTGCATGATGGAACGCTCGAACGCTACTTTCATGGTCGCGTCTTGTGAGCGTTGAAGAAGCTTTTAGACGGGGGCAGGAATAGCAGACGGACGAAAAGGCGAAAACAGACGCCGACGCGCAGCTTTCATGTCCGCGTCTTGTGGGCGTTGCAGACGACGATAGACGGTGGTGGAATAGCAGACGATGCTGGAGGCTGCCGCGCGTCTGCTCACACGACTAGCAGGCGGGGTTAATGCATGTTTAAACAGGACACTTCAGAAATCGTGAGGCGACACAACTCCGACATAAGTCTTGCTGCAGTCCGCTTCCGTCTGTTTTTTCCTTTTTCTTTTCCTTTTTGCCGGGGGAAATATTTTTTTTCGTCAAAGTTCACTTGTATCCTTCACGGGGGCCCTGAGCATTCTCATCACGTGGGTCCGGACAGTCACTCACACGCTCTGTTGCTGTCGGCCAATCGCTCAAGGCCTCCGCTGCTGTTCAAGTCCCGAAAACAGAAAAGGGAAGGACACGAGGGCGAGGAGGAGAAGGCTCTTCGCCCGAGCCACGGCAGAACAAATAGACAGGCAGGTGGCGTGTGACGTCAAGTCTGACGATCCCCGAGGTCACCGAAAAGCGGAAGAGGCGAGGAGGAAAGTCGTGATGGTTGCCAGCTGGCAACGTTACTAAAACACTCAGCTGGGAAACTCACCCTTGAAATACGGACCGCTCGCGTCCACCTAGACCAAACTAAATACGATAACAGCGCCACCCTTTAGCGACTCGTCAAAACATGAAAGTTCATTTATATTACACCTGCGAAATGGCGCCACCGGTCCTTGCACGACTCGACCGTAACCGATACGGACAGACGTGCAGTTCCCGTTGTGGCCGCTGCTGGAGAAATGGCGGCATTGCGATCGCCATCAGTTCGGTTCTCGAGCACGGATGGAAGCCACTTCGAAGCAGGCTTTATGTCAGTTTCCCAACTGAGTTGTTCTAGTAACGTTGCCAGGTGGTGTCCAAATAGACATCGGACTGCCGGAGTTCAATTTCCACGACTTTTGACGGAGTTATGTCGCCTCACGATTTGTGAAGTGTCCTGTTTGGACACGCCTTCAGACGCCAAACTAGACGTCCCGGATGTCGCGAAAGGGACTAGGCTTCCGAGCGTGTTTCGTCGAGCAGCTAACCAAATCTATTAGTAATTGGCGGGCCACTGATCTGTGGGCGGGGCCTAAAGGGGGCCGTGACCTCCAAACCTAAATTGCCTCAAACGGCGTAAATATTGCGCTTTTTATTTATTTTTTTCGTGGAAGAATTGAAGAAACAATGCGTGTCCCATTGTCATGATTCTAAGAAACAACATAAAATGAAGTTGAAGGGACAAAAAAGAGGAAGATGATGATGCCCCTTGGGACTGCCATGTTAGAAGACCAGAAACAAAGCAAAAAAAAAGGAGAAGGCGACGCAGGAATGATCGAATACTGAGGCCGGGAGGAAGTGGCGAGCTACGCTCCAAGGCGCGCCCGACCCTTGCAGTGCACAAGCTGTCGCGGCGGGAGTTCTACACTCCCCTTAGATGCCTAGGGAACAATAGGAGACAAGAGCCTTCGCTGCCTTTGGCAACTGGCAAGTAACTTAGGTTCGTTGACGCAACGAACTCAAACTGTAAGGGCTGCTCCGAACAGCTTCTTTTCTTTGGAATCTGTAGATGTGCTTTAACGTTTCTATTATTTCTCCCCTCATTTAGTACATAACTCCTTTGCTTTCCTTTATGTTTTCGTCTTCCTTTGGTAAATATAATGGGTTGCAAATTATTCCTTTTCGGCCTCGTCTCTATCGCGCTCGCGACAACCTTCACACCCATCTATGCCATCTAAAAATATATTTTTATCTTCCATTTTAATGTGTTTTAAGGCTTTTCGCGCTGTTAGAACACATAATGCATACAATTATAGACTTAGCAATACTTGCATAATAAAAAACAATAGAAATACGTGTTTCCTTGAAACTCTGGCACATCTCTGTGTGAGAGGACCAGTTATACCCCACTCGTAACGTGGAACGTTGGAATATGGTCGCGTAGAGAACAAACTACGACTCTGAAATGATTACATATACCCTGCCTAAATTACTTAACCAATTAGATGATAGTCAGTAGGGTTTAGCTAAAATGTTATCGAAACAATTTAAAAAATATTTCGTAAATACTGATGGGCAAAGTAGCAGTGTTTTTGTCCATTTATTACTTCAAGATATTTTTTTCTAGTTTGCTCGGTGTATGTTCTGAACAGCTGACATAACAACGGGGTTGTTGTGTCAGCTGTTCCTATGTCTCTGCAGTTAAGCCTATGTAGGGGAGAGTGGGCGTGGTCAGGTTGTATCTTTACAGCTTTTTTCCTCGACCTCCACCATCGATGTTGATGAAAATAAACAAAATAATATTATTCGTAGATCAACATCGAGTGACTTGATAGCATCTTGACTAGCGGTCTTCAAGCCAAATTATTTTGAGTAACACGATTCGAAACATTCACATAATATCTTTT
>JAZHYW010068315.1:0-18323 GCA_037355805.1 Ixodes ricinus
GCCGATCGTGTACAGTGAAGGCCTAGCGACTTGCGCTTTTGACGCTGCTTGAGTGGTCCTATTACCTCGTAACCTCGGCTGCATCTGAACTTAAAGGTGGTATTGATGAATAAATACTACGAACTTACCAAACTTTTGTGCGTACTCTTGGTAGATGCTCCCATTATTCTGTTTTGATTGAGAGCCTCGATCAAAGGCGACTGGTCTCGAATGGCAATGGAACAGCCAGTAGCTTCCGCGGATGATCGGAGGCAACGCTCCAGCTTGGTTCTCAACGATTGAAGCTCGTGATTCTCTGGGGCTCTGATAATGAATTCCATTTTGGACTGCGCTGGTACGATATTGGCCACCTTTCCGCCGTCTGTTATGATACCTGGACGGAAAGAAGGGATAACATTAAAAGACAGCAGACTGACATCACGGGGATGTTACATGCACTCAGGAAGCACACTGTCACAAGTACTTGTTAAAAACAAATTCCGATTTCGGTTCTTTCAAACGTAATGCGAAGAAAAAATTAAAAATAAAATAAAGTGGTTTTAGCGGTATAAAACAAAGCACTCAAGAACGGAGCCATTTCTATTGACAGACGTTGATTCGAGCAATTCCTTTTCGTTCACCAAATATCGGTTCTAGATAATAATAGAGAGAGATATTGTATTGAAAACAGGAAAACACGCAGCCTCTCGAAGTCCCCATTTGTATTAGAAGGTTCGCATATATCATCTACCTCTTTTAATTTCTCAAATTTTATTAGAATATATTTCCTTTCCCGCCATTATGTTCTTTCTAGTAACAATTATACTTTGCGATTTCACCTAGGTGCGAACCCGATTTAGTTGTAAATATTTGAACAAACATCTGACTGCTGAAAACCTACACTTGTGACAATATTCTAAAGGCTTGGTTTATACAAGTAACTTAACTAAAAACAAAAATATACACAACCATGTTTTTCTCCTGCATTCAGCAATTTCATATCTGTTTCGTATAGAGGCAAACATATAATATGACATTAAAAAAGCTGAAATTTTATTTTATTTATTCGAGCGTTTGTACCCCTTACCTGACGCTGACGGTACTGCATAGTCCACGTTCAAAACTATTTGGGTTGTACTAATTAAGCTTTCTCAACCGCTCTACATGAAAGAGTCCTACGATGTCATTCATAATGAGTGTCGGACACGTGATCATGTGTCTTCTCTGAGAGGTGGTCGTTGCGATGTATATTGAAATGTATCTCCTGCCGAATGTTTTGGTAATCATATGCGAACTACAGTCAATCGTTCAGTATCCAAACGAAATATTGTCGCTTAAGTTCGGCAACAGATTTAAATATTTAAGAGATGATATCATCAATATATTACACGGGGGTGATTCAAAATGATCTGCACTCTGGTTGTAATCTTTTTTTTCATTCAAAACGATTTCTGAATTTAAGCCTGCGATAGATTATTGCGCAGGCAAAGCCTTGGTTAATTTTCACAATTTTCACATAATTTGTCACATCATCCACTGTCACTTGTCCATCCAACAGAATCAATTCACATGAACGCCCAATGTCGTCATCAACGACGCGAACTGGCGTCCGGCTCTTTTTTACGGCTGACACTTGTGCGTGCTTCCTCAAATATATCTGTTCAGTCAAACAATATTCTTTGGGACAAAACAGTCCCTTTATATAGTGTACAAAGTCTTCAATAAATATAGGCTCGGATACACCCTCATACCACTAAAACAACGGCTCCCCCACTTGTGAAATACAGAAGACGGGCAGCCATTGTTTAGCGCACTGCACAGCTATAACCGGGAAGACAGCGACCTCGCACGAAAAGTGCTGATAAAACAGTGCGGCCAACATAACTTTCAAAATGACCCGTAGGGGCGAATAATTGTTTTTGCGCACTCGTATATCTTTCTCAGACTTTGGCGCCGCCATTCTCACCTGAAATTCTCATGTCTGGCTTGATCTGCTGCCTCAGCAAACCAACGTTCACGTAAGCACCAACCGCAGCGTCCAGGGCATTAACTCCACCCCAAGGCTTTGCACCGGCATGAGACGCTCTCCCTTCATATTCAACACCAATCTTAAAGAGAAGATTGTATTTCCGTCACATAATTTGTGAATCTATTGCAGAGAAAGTGAGCACTTTTTTTTTATAAGAAGCATATCTACGCCTTTTCTAAAACTTTATTCGTAAGGGACATTCACCCCATGCGCCCTCTCTGACAGTTCTCGGCAAAACGCTGTAAACATTTGTTTGAACCGAACTGCAGAACTTATTATATTTCCAGAACAAATTATAGCCGACAATATTACATTATTATTTAACACAAATAAAAACCTATATATCATATATATTTAGTGCATGTTTCGACAAATTTTTGCACGATGTTCTACGGGTCACCTTTTGCAATATATTAAATTTGTGCGCATCATAATGAAAAAAAGAGAACGTAATATTTCCGAGGATTGTTAATAACCTCTGACTTATAGCACGCATCTAAATTACTTTTTCATGGTTTCCGTACATATTTTTTCTTCACTAGGAAAAGAGAAAATGTCCAGCGGTGCCATTCATGAGCTCACAAAAATTTCCCAGAAAGTGTTGTGGCCATAACAGTAATCTAATGTTTCAGAAAGACCTACTGTCATTGCGTAGCATCTCACAGACAGCTCCTTGTATTTCCGGGACGCGAGTGTTGAGACGATGTTCATCGCAGTCTCGCATTACAGTAGCACCAAATGTGTCCCCGTTCCTCCTCCCCAAAAGCGTGTGCTATAAACAAATAATTCTTACTTCGAAAATGGATACAAAGATAAAAGTTTTGAAGGACGTCGGTATGTGACCGGCCTTGTAAACATCTCTAAAAACAAACACTTTACATAGGAAACCTAAGTTGTGTCTTCTTATATTTACAGCTTACCGTATTATACACAGAATGTGGCGTTCATCGCCCACGACAATTAATGAACCCCATTAGCGATGTCGGTAGTTTGTGTTAGCCATTATCAATATAGTATCAACGATATGAGTTTTTTGTTTGTTTTTTAACATGGGTGTCATCTGTTCAAACGAAAAAGTTATATTTGTCCAGTTTTCAACTCTTTCTGAAAACAAAAGTAAGCCAGGCTGGAGAGTTAATCTTTTCAGCACTACAGATGTTTGTGTGATGGATCATATAGGGAAGGCCTGTGAACTACCTCAAATTCTTCAATTGAATGTCATTATTCTAGTATGACGACTACTCAGAAATTCGCTCCGAGCCCGACTATGAGAGTCTTTCGACGCATTGATTGGGCACGAGGCCCGGCCGAACACTGACGCAGCGGTCGTGCCCAATCAGCGTCTGCGCTCGATCTCAGTCTGATGACGTTGAAACGCTAGTGCACAGGCTTTCACTATTCTAGGTGGTGTTGGTCACGTGCGGACGCGTCTTAGAAGGATTCTCTTGCTGGATCTGGAGCGATCCAAAAGCGCCACATGCTTGCGCCTTCAGTGCGGTAAAGATGCGAGCGCGCGCTTGTACGCCCGAGGAGGTACCGCTCCCAATCCACCGAGGGGATCTCCCATTAGTGTTACCGTATATTACCTGCAGAAGGGCATATGTTGAGGCATACGCGGAGTTGATCCGTGACGGGTGTGCCATCAATGCTATGTCCGCATCATCGAAGGCTCCTCCTCGCAGGAGGTCAACTTTTCCCTGTTCCGCCTCTTCAGCTGGCGTACCGAGGACAACAACCTGAATAGTAGAAAGAGAGTAATTAACGTTTGACAGCGAGCTTTATTTAAAGGTCTTAGATTGCATGGAACGTAGTTTAAACAGTCATCCATATTGCACAAAATGCACTATATTGGCGCGGAGTGGCAACCCGCTAATACAATTTTTTTTTCTAGGCTGAAAGGATAGCGTGGTTTGATGACAGATGTGTCAGCGGCCCCTTCGTGTCTCTGTGTGGCAAGAAATCAGACATTGTATTTGGCAAAATGATCGATATAATGTGCGTAAATTTCAAAGATGCTTTTTTTTCGGTATTACGTTGTTGTTTTAGCCAAAGAAGCGAAAGAAGAATCCCAAGTTTTAAGTCAGCATGGGCAGCACCACTGATCTCTAGACATTGGTCAGCCCCCTTGTCCGTCCTTCTGTGTGTCTCCTCCTTTTTTGTCGTTGTCTTTTGTGCGCTATTGCCGTTATTATTTTAGGGAGTCGTTCGAGGTGTGAAAGAAAACCTGTTTTAAATGAGATAGCATTTATTTGCAGAGAAACTTGGGCTTGGGCTTGGTGGCTGCACCATCATGCGGTTCGCTCACAGCCCGCTCGTCTTTGCTGTGCAGGCATTATTCGCTTCTGTCTCCTGCTCGGAGGCACATTTAACAAGCGCCCCTGTCCTTCAGCATCAAGCAAGGGCCAGTAGCTGCGACAACCCTTGGAACGACAACGCACATGCCAAGTTTACTGCTGAAGCACCGGCCACCTACCAGTCATCGTTCAACAGAGCGTCATTTTTTACGTCAAACCACGAACACGTATTAGCCACAGCGCCACACGGACCCTGCTTGGGCTTGGTGGCTTCGCCTCGATACGGTTCGCTCACAACCCTTCCGTCTTTGCTCTGCAGGTGCGTATATCTATCACTTTGTTGGCCAAGAAGAAATTAAAATGTTTGTTGAGTACAGCAAGCCTTAACAAGAGGCCGAAATTCGGGCCTAATACGCTCTTCAGAGCACACAATTCTGGATAATACACTCAAGAATCGCTAAGTACATAGCACGAGCATGCATTGAGAAAGCTGTCTGCGTCTCTGTTGTTATAGTCATCCAGGATCCGGCATAGACGCTTGTTGCACTGCTGGTACTCCTTCGTGTATAGCGGTGGCTCATGACCCACGTCCAGCTGAATGGCCATCGCGTTCACACGGACTTGTTCGGAGAGAAGCGCATCCAATAACTTGAATACTGTAGAATGGAATGCACCGATAGAATTTTGAAATACCCGGTACCAGCTTTCAACGCTATTGTTGGTTCTGGGAAGGCTGACCTCTGTCACGCGCTTGTAATTCCACATGGATATTGGGAACCTTGGGTCCTTGTGGGGTCGACCAACCCAGGTATTCTCAAAGTAGTTTAGGAACTCTTGGTGCTGTTCCGTGCGTCCAAACAAGTCCAGCAGCTGTCTTGCGAGCATGCGATATCTGTCGCAGACGCCGAAAACACTGCAGCAGCACAGTGCGATAAATTTCTTCAGGATGAGGTGGTAGCTGGAATAATCAATGAATCGCGTGTGCATGCCGAGCTCTTGAATTCGGCGCCAGATGCTTTGCGCGAAATGAAATAAGCATCCATGCACCTCGACGTCAGGAATGCATTCCCGAAAAGCATTCTCTTCAGCCTTTTCGAAGTCAATCACTACTGTGTGAACCTGTCGTGGGCTTGAAGTGGCATCGTCAATAGCCTCAAGTAGCATGCGCGTTGCCCTCTTGTACGTCGCTTCGCGCTTGTTTGGCAAGAGGCAGTAAACAAGGGGAAGCACATGCCTTTGTAGAGGCCATGAACAACCGAAAGCTGGTAAAACATCTCTGGTGCTACTTTAAATGTGCCGTCACACGACCAGGTTTCTCAGGTGTTTAAGCGGCACAGATCCGTGTTACAGGCGAAAATTATTATTCTTTCCGAGTCAATACAGCCAGTGTCCTCTGCGAGGAAAACTTCAAGTGACGCTGTTCTTGTCATGCGCAGGTGTTCAGATGCAATTATGTCTTCGATTCGGTGAGGAACTTGAGCTGCGCCATGGGCTTCGCGTCGAACTATGTTCACCTTCCTTTCCAGTGATGACAGCTTGGCGAGCTTCGCGATAGTCGCCGGTCTTGCCCCTTCTAGGCAGGCGGCCGCGACGTTCCGAGGGGTGTCGTGGGAACGCTTGGCTGCAGTTTTGATCTCATCTTCTAAACGCGCCGCAACGACATTTTCTGGACTCGGTGGATGGCAAGTGTGGACTTGTGTCACAGTGGTCGTCTCACCTGCAGTAACAGCTCGTCCCCGGCAAACCTCCTGAAATTTCTCGCATCTCCATGCCGTCTTCTCGTCGTTGGTCCTGTGCTTGGTGTACATATAACCTTCGAAGCAGAACTTCGGCGATCCTCGACGAGATGCCACAAAGGTGGTCAGTGTTTTATAAACAAACTCGATGACAATCAATGAGTCGGGCCGGCTAAACTGTTCGACTGATGGAAGCTAGATGCCAAGTGCAGGACGGTTTTACGTGGCACGGGTGACAATAGAAGAAAGACGAAGTGCATATGTCGGTTACGCGTGTGAAAAACCGATCTTATAACTTCTTCTTCTATTCAGAAGACTTTGTGGTATAAAATATCCAGGTATGAAATGTCCTTAGTATGGAGCGTCTTGGGATGAGACGTCTCGGGATAGAACGTTTCTGGTATGGTGTCCGGGATAAACAGTCCTGGAATGAAATGACCTGGGATGAAGTGAGTGGCCCTTTAATCGGCTGAACCGTATGGACTATTCTGGCATAAAATGTCGAATGTCATATGGCATATCCATGGATTGTCCATGGGATGAATTTCATGGGGTGAAACATGCTGGGATGAAATGACTTTGGTATGATATGTCTGGGATGAACTGTCCTGAGATGAAGTGACTTGAGATGAAGTGTGGTAGAGCCCGGAAGATGGCCTTGATCCTGCTATCCTTTAGTTTGCTTTCGATGTTCCTTCCACAAGCTCCCTTGTGGAAGGATACATCGCAGAGGTGAGGAACTACCCGGGATCTAATACATACTCCATTTCTCTATACATATGTCTGGCCTTCATGTGAAACTACTGTAGCGGTCAGGTAACACCCTAACAGTTCCAAAAAGGAACCAACGTTCACTCCGGCCGCATTTTGAAAAGGTGACACTCCTTGCTTCTCAATGCTCTCCCGTAGAATTGGCATGATGCTCGCCTGTTGAATATAATAATGCATGTCATTCACGTCGATAGAAAAGCCAGAGGCAACATCTTTTCCATTTTCCTGTAGAAAGGGAATGCGTTGTTGTGAGTTCTGAATTTTGTAGGGGTCCTTCAACTGTAGTTGGGATAAATGCTTGGCTAAATAGGTCGAAATGTGCGCCTGCCAGGTTCCCTTTCTGAAATTATGGCACGAAAAGGGATATTTTTCTTATGTGTCTTGGCGGAAAAAAACAACCCCGCAAGATGACCTTCTTTCGTTGTTTTAACTTTGGTAGCCAGGCTGCTAAGCTCATTGCTTACGAGAGTCCGCATGACGGTCCGTTTTGATTCTCTGCTGCTCCTGACATCAAATTGGATGAATTTTTCTCCACAGGATCTAAGGCTTTCTCACCATATGACCCGGAATCCAGGACGACAAGGCCACCTTCTTTATCCGACACACACAGCCTAAGGTCTTTGCTTCTTAACTCCTGTATCGTGGCTCCAAAGCTTATGCCTTATGTCAGCGCTGCGAGTCTGGTTCCTTCTTGTGTGAATTACGTGTGAATTACCCGTTGTGTGAATCACGTGTGATTACTGTGAATTACACTTGTTGAATCCGTGTGAATTACCCGTTGAAAAATCCATCAGGTTCCTTGACCTGTCTGGTGCTCTAGTTCAAAGAAGCCCATGCGTGCTGGAGATATGAGCCGCGCTCGTGCCACGGGTTTCTTCCATGCAACTCGGGGCATTCGAAAATCATAAAAAGGAGTGTTGCCACAACTGCTCTTATTTCCACCTTAAAGAAATCATGTCACCATCAACTTGAACCAAGTTTCGAAAACCAGATAAAGCGTCTTCGTGAGTCTGGTTATCCAAAGTCTCTCCTGGCGGCCGTTTCTGAAACCATTTGCCAGAAATTGAAACGCCAGCATGCAGGGAATGAGGCTTCATCGCAAGCTACAAATCGAAGAAACGTTGCAGTCATACCCTACATACATGGACTCACACACAACTTAAAAAAATTGACCGCATCTCCACATGGTGAATAATGTTGATTGGGGCGAAGCTCTGGTGGTGCTTGTCTGCGTAGATGCTGAGCCGCAGCATGCCGAGCATTTCGTTCGTTTTCATCCATGTCAGAAAGAAAATGTGTGGTATGGAACGTGGTTATATACGCATTTGAGTATTTGACTGCAGCGCCCTCTCGTCTATAAACGTTGAGCCAATGCATGCAAAGTTTAACGCAATTATATACGGATTTGACCGCAGCGCCCTCTCCTGTATAGACGTTGAGCGGCTACATGCAACGTTTCATCCATGACATCCCCAGCTCTTCAGTTACCACCACATCTCAGAGCCTCCTACTCGTCCCGCAGTCGTGGCCGAGTGGTTAAGGCGATGGATTAGAAATCCATTGGGGTCTCCCCGCACAGGTTCGAATCCTGTCGAATGCGCAAACAAATTTTTTCATAATTTTTTCATCGTTTTTTTTTTCATCTTTTTTTTGCCCTACACGAGCACGTGAGCTCACGTGCTCGTAACTTTTTTCATAATTTTTTTCCCTTTTTTTTTCGTCTTCTTTTTCTGCCCTACACGAGCACGTGAGCTCACGAGCAGGAGCACGAGCTCCGACGCCGGACCTACGGACGGACCTACGGATATGGCTAGCCCCTAAGGAGCTTCGCCCTAAAAGATTGCCGGGAGCCATGATATTCGGGTTGTGTGCTGGGCACCAAACAAGGTGTACTCCATGTGCCACAGAACTAATCAAAGGAGAAATCAAGAAAAGAAACAATGGACAATTGCTCACAGGACGCAGTACACCCCATGCCATATTGGCGTTGTGTACCACATACAACTTTCCTGTAGCAGGTGCTACATAAAGCAAACGGGGCGGTGTGTGAACGATCGAGCTAGGGAGCACGCGGCTTCTGTTAAAGGAACATCGGCCGGACATCTCTCTGCACACTGCCGGTCCTGCAAGTGCACTTCTAATTTTAACATCACCATTAAAGGGCGGCACCGCAACGCATATGCACGCGAAGTAATTGAATCCCTGGCCATCGAAGACAGTGGTCAAATGTGCGTGAGCACCCCGTCTATCACAATCCACGCGAAAGAAAGACAATACTTGGGGTGTGGCACGAACCGCATAACACCCTAATGGGTGCAGCGCGCGGACATGGGGGATGGCTTTTATCACTAGGCTGTAGTGAAAAGAGAAAAAGGAAGACGAAGTATTAAAGGAAGCAAGTTGATAGTCAGCGGGTGCATGTATTTTCCTCTCACGGTTTTTCTAACTTGTAATTGTTCAGCTGACCCTATTCAATCATGTACCATCTAGCTCAAGTCGAACCTGTAGTACAACAAGGCGGTAAGTTGGGCGAGTTGGTTGAACATCTTCAAACGTGAAAACAGCGCAAAAATTTGACAAAGGACGAGTGAAAGAAGTGCACGGACAAAGCGCTGACTATCAACTAAAGTTTAATTTCAAGCGAACCAGAAAATAAACACAGGGAGCGTAGGAAAGAACCACTCAAGACACAAAAATACAACCCAACCGACAAGATTTCTACTACGTCATCATCCTCACCCGTGCCTGCCATTCTCCTTGACAAAAAGGACTTCATCATTCCCAAGTGCACCGGTGGTGCGCTACACATTCCCTTCTCCTTTGGATAAAATGAAAAATGCCTTTTCAATCTCTCTGGCAAACCGCCAGAGAGATTCAAGAGGCATTTTCATTTTACTTTTGTTACGCGCCAAGATCGTCAAGTCATTAAATATAGGTGAGCAGCCGCACCTACAAGGTGTTTAGGGGCCGACCCAGTCCTAAGATTAGACAAAAACCGACAACAAGACCGGCGGTGGTGCCTTATGTCCACGCCCTCTCCCATCAGGTCAAGCAAGTGGCGCACAAGTATAACGTGCCAGTGGTGTTTTCAGCACCCCAGAAGCTGTCACGACTGTGCTCTGCTGTTAACCGAGGGAGTACCAGTGATTTGCAATGTGATGTCAACCACCCCACTCCTTTCGTTCCATTCGCACTAGGGGTTGTGTATCAGATCCCCTCCACATGTGGTAGGGTGTACATTGGACAAACGGGGAGGTGCGTGAACGTGAGGGCGAGGGAGCATTCCCTTTCTTTCCGTTCCTTCCCCACTGGCCACTTAGCGGTACATTGCAGAAGGTGCGGCTGCGTACCTATATTTAATTACTTTACGATCTTGGCGCGTAACAAAAGTAAGACCGCCAGAGAGATTGAAGAGACATTTTTTATTTTATCAAAAGAAGAAGGGGAATGTGTGAGCGCACCGTCGGTGCACTTGGGGATGATGAAGTCCTTTTTATTAAGGAGAATGGCAGGCACATGTGAGGGTGATGATGTAGTAAAAATCTTGTCGGTGGGGTGGCATTTTTGTGTCTTGAGTGGTTCTTTCCTATGCTCAATGTGTTTATTTTCTGGTTCGCTTGAAAATTAAAATTTAGTTGATAGACAGCGCTTTGTCCGTGCACTTCTTTCACTCGTCCTTTGTCAAATTTTTGCTCTGTTTTCACGTTTGAACCTGTAGTAGGGTGATTCCACGTCAGTTCATGCAATGATGGTCCGGGTCATAATTTAGATATTTTTGTTAAAAATATATATGAAAGCCATGTTCTTGGGAGGAACATTCAGCTATATATGAACGCCGTAACAATTATTTTCGCTGAGATATAAAATAGAGAAGCTCGAGGCGTGGAAATTGAGAAGATTTCCCAATGCTACTTTGCACAGTCGTCATTTCCTCATCGAAGCTTTCACGTCACCATAACTTTTTAATACGTTTTACAGAAGATATACAACACATGCACAAAAAACTAAAAATATCAATAAAATATTTTTATGCAAACAAAAAAATCAAACATGGCATAAAAACGCGTTTTAGGGACATATTCACAATGTTTTTGCAAATAAACCATCTTTCATAATACTTCACAAAACATATCAAAATGCGCGTCTTTAAATATTCTTTACGAATATATAAAGATAATATGCCCACCATTAATTATCTTTTTGTTATTAACGCGGAAATGCGGCTGATTTCTCAAAATGTGGCAAGATTGGGCTTCGATATTTAAAAAAACTCCATCTTTTATTTTCTTTAAACTCCCCTTGGCACTTTGCAGTGACTTGAACTAACCTGTGATGGCAAAAGATTGAGTAACATATGACCTCCGAACGGGAAAAGCTACGACAAACCTTCACTCGGAGCGAGCCGACGTCTTCGTCATAGCGGCTTTGCCGCACAGCACCAAACATTTTGAGCGTTAGTTATGGCATGTATTTTATATTATTAAAATTCTTTTTTCATAAGGGGTGAGTATTAGTGACGCGAAAAGGGACTTTGAGCTGGAATACCATTAATTAGCTTACAATTCACAGAAACAAAACGGCCCCACTCTGCAAATTCGCTAACTATGCATACATAAGCTTAAAACTCTCAGTTGCGCGAGTGGCCATGTATACATCCGGCCTCTCGGCATATGATGACTTCCACAGATGAGATGCCTGGATTCCTCTCACAGGTTTTACGGTGGTCCACTTTGCTTGCTTCACCGCACGAAACTCTCGAACTCGAAGACAGTTGTGAGCACTGCGCGGAGTGGTTTGACGCGTTCCGCGAAGCGCTGAAGGCATGCAGTTCCCACCAGGAACGCAAGCGATTGTACACGCTTCTGCCACCAAGCATCTCGAAGAAAAAATATTGCGTCTGGTGCCGGAAGCGACTGCCTACATGATTGATCAAACAAGAAAACTGAAGCGTAAAGGTGGTGTATGGGCAACCCCTGATCCCTACATGGGGAAAAAGGCGAATGCCGAAGACGTGAGGGTTGCACTTGAGTACTACACACGCGACGACCTCGCATGCTCTGTTCAAAGCCCCAACAAAAAGGACGTCGTCAAAGCCATGATCAACGACATGTCTAAAGTCGTAGAAAGGTTTATGACCCGCTCTATTAAGGAAGCTTACCAGCTGTTTAGGAAGGACCATCCCCATCCAGAACTAGGCATCTCCAAATTTTATTCCCTACGACCAAAATGGGTAAAAAAGAGTCCCGAGCACGAGGTGTGCGCATGCATATATTGCGTCAATTTTCAGTTGCTTTTAAAGGCAATAACAAATGCCCCAAAGAAGACATTTACTGAAGACGACCTCAAGCGCATCTACCTCTGCTGCGCTCCACAGAACGATTGCTTCCTGCGCCGTTGCGAAAAGTGCCCAAAAACGCAGAGCATCTCGCTGCAGTCGCTCCATCTCGACGAAGACGAAGAGATCTGTTTCGCGTTATGGGACGTCGGCGAACTCGTCAAAAAGGTTATGGACACTTCCGCCTTCCTGCGGGAACTGGAGAGCGAAAAGTATATGAGGCATTCTTACATCCGTGACCTTCAACGAAGCCTGATACATGACACAAGAACCGCCTTACCACCCAAGGCAGTGATGTTCCACTTCGATTTTGCAGAAAAGTGGACAGTACTCTTCCCAACCGAAATGCAGAGCTTTCGATTGAAAAAAAAAACTCAAGTGTCTCTCTTTACAAGTGTGGTTTCGTCCACGCAAGGCACGCAAAGCTTTGCCGTTGTCAGCGATGACACGACACATGACACAGCTCACGCTCTTCTGGCCATAGAGGCCATAAAAGAGTATGTTGATGAACATTACCCAGTCTTTTCTGAAATAATTTTTGTATCAGACGGAGCGGCGGCGCATTTCAAGAATCGCTTCCAATTGCACGAATTGTCTCGGAAGCCGTACTCTTCGGCAAGATGGATCTTTTCAGCCACTGGACACAGGAAAAAGCGCTTGTCATGGAGTAGGTGGTGTTCTTAAACACCACGCAGCGCTCACCAACTTGAGATCTTCGCTCAACTCAACGATTGCCACCGCTAAAGACTTTGTGAAAGTGCTACGTGAAAAAGTAACAAATGTCTGCATGTTCCACCTGTCTGCGGAACGGGTTCGAGAGTTTCGTGCGGTGAAGCAAGCAGAGTGGGCCACCGTAAAACCTGTGAGAGGAATCCAGGCATCTCATCTGTGGAAGTCATCATATGCCGAGAGGCCGGATGTATACATGGCCACTCGCGCAACTGAGAGTTTTAAGCTTATGTATGCATAGTTAGCGAATTTGCAGAGTGGGGCCGTTTTGTTTCTGTGAATTATAAGCTAATTAATGGTATTCCAGCTCAAAGTCCCTTTTCGCGTCACTGATACTCACCCCTTATGAAAAAAAGAATTTTAATAATATAAAATACATGCCATAACTAACGCTCAAAGTGTTTGGTGCTGTGCGGCAAAGCCGCTATGACGAAGACGTCGGCTCGCTCCGAGTGAAGGTTTGTCGTAGCTTTTCCCGTTCGGAGGTCATATGTTACTCAATCTTTTGCCATCACAGGTTAGTTCAAGTCACTGCAAAGTGCCAAGGGGAGTTTAAAAAAAATAAAAGATGGAGTTTTTTTAAATATCGACGCCCAATCTTGCCACATTTTGAGAAATCAGCCGCATTTCCGCGTTAATAACAAAAAGATAATTAATGGTGGGCATATTATCTTTATATATTCGTAAAGAATATTTATAGACGCGCCTTTTGATATGTTTTGTGAAGTATTATGAAAGATGGTTTATTTGCAAAAAAAATTGTGAATATGTGTCTAAAACGCCTTTTTATGCCATGTTTGATTTTTTTGTTTGCATAGAAATATTTTATTGATATTTTAAATTTTTTGTGCATGTGTTGTATATCTTTTGTAAAATGTATTAAAAAAGCTATGGTGACGTGAAAGGTTCGATGAGGAAATGACGACTGTGCAAAGTAGCATTGGGAAATCTTCTCAATTTCCACGCCTCGAGCTTCTCTATTTTATATCTCAGCGAAACAAAATTGTTACGGCGTTCATATATAGCTGAATGTTCCTCCCAAGAACATGGCTTTCATATATATTTTTAACAAAAATATCTAAATTATGACCCGGACCATCATTGCATGAACTGACGTGGAATCACCCAGTACAACTTGCGTATCATCCAAAATTATGGAACGTATCATCCACTCCCATCTGGCGCGTCTTTTTTTTTTTTGGAAACTAGTAATTTTGGTTATTCGTCGCAAAATGTATTCAGGAAAGGGTTTTCATGCGAAACGCCACTTGCCCATGATTCGCATATCAACCTCGGTAACAGCATTGAAACAGACGTCATTTTCCTAGATTTCGCTAAAAGGATTTGACAAGGTTCCCCATTGACATCTAATGCTTAAACATTCCCAACTTAGCTTAGACTCTCAGATAATAACCTGGATTGGCAGTTTCTTGCAAGATCGGAAACAGTTTGTACACATTGATAGCCATTCATCTCATTGCGCACCCGTCTCCTCCGGCGTGCTCCAGGGCACGGTCTTAGGCCCGCTTCTTTTCCTGATTTATATAATGGGGAATTCCACTGGTCGTTTTGGAGCGCGCCGGGATCGACTTTTCTGGAGCGAGCCTATTTCACTGGCGATCGGGATCGAGACGGACGTGTTCCACTGGTCGTTTTGGATTAGCTCCCGCTCCAGATCTCGATCTGGATCCGAGAAAAGTCGCTCCGACGATTTCGGCGGATTCAACCGGAAGCCAGCCGGGCCAGCCCTCAGCGCACACACGTGACTTCATTTCTCGCGGGGCACATGCTTACCCTTGGCTCGACAGCCGGTTCGTTTTCCAGGAAGGAGAAGGTTTTGCCGCGCTACGGGCCTTCCGGCAATTTTTGCTAGAAGCTCCTGAGCCATTCCTGCCGCTCGTGCGTCGAACACGTGTCTAGCGCCGCGATTACGAAAACGTCTTCGAAACGACCGCGGCGGCCGCGGAAAGGGATTCCCGGGCAGGTGAATGACGGGAAGGCATCCGCCGATCCCGGAGCAGTGGTCATGTTCCACTGGGGATCCGTAGGCGGCGCGACCCTGTTCGGATCGTGTGCTCCATTCCGGATCTGGTCAACTGATCCCGGCGCGCTCCAAAACGCCCAGTGGAATTCGCCATTAGTGACTTGCCTTCTTCTATTTCTCCCATATCCGCCTGTTTGCCGACGATTGTGATGTGTATCGTGACATTACTAATGAGACAAATCGGGTATTGCTTCAAAATGATCTCAACACTGTTAATACATGGGGCCACCTCTGGCAAATGTCATTAAACATTAATCAATGTACGTTAGTTTCATTCATCGACCTTTTAACCCACTGACCTACAGCTATGCTCTCAATGGGACCATCATTCCATCAGCATCGAGTTATAAATACTCAGGGGTACACTTCATAGCAACCTATCTTAGGCATTCATGTTAACCACGTCATCTCCGAATGTAGTCGGTAAACGTTACGTAAACATTACGTTTACCGGATGTAATCGGTAAACGCAGTCTGAGATAAACATTACCTCAGATTCGCACCATCGAACCTATTACTTGCAGCCTACAAAACGTTCATTCGACCAAAGCTAGAGTATGCTGCCGATATATATGGGACCCATGCTAGAATTACGTTAGTCATCAACCAGAATAAGTTGAAAATGGCGCAGTCAGGTTCATGTTCTCTAATTATTTATACGAAAGACGTGTCACGGGTTTAAAAGAGCGTGTAGATTTAGGTGGTCTATCATTTAGACAAAGGTTTTTACACTATCACTGTTTCACAAGTTCTATTATCGTTTTCAACCAAATGCACCATATATCACCCCATCTCCACAGATTCCCTATCGTACAAGTCATCAATTTAATGTAGTGCGACCAAAGACAAAAAAAGGAACCTCGTCCGCTTAATTTTTTTCCGCGCGCAGCTAAAGAGCAAAATTACCTTCCCCACAGCGTTGTTTCTTTATCTAACCAAATTCACTTCAAAAAGCAGCTGAGCTAAACTATGCTCCTGCTGCTTCATAGTCAACAAGTGTTCTTACAGTGTCTTAATCGTTTTTGTTCGGTTTTATCTGCCCATATAGCTATCTTGTGTCACCTTTTCTTTATATTGCTCCTGCTTACTTTTTCTAACTAAGACGAGTGATTTTACCTTCTGTAATGCCCTCCCTGAAAGGGTCTACAAAGTCCAAGCCAACTGCGACGTTGGCTTGGATTTTGTGTGTGCGCAAGTAAGAGCGAGTTAGAACACATAAGAAAAAGAACTCTTGGCTTTAAGGGAACGTGGGAAGTTGTTTAGAAGAGCGAATGCGTTATAAAAATCTAACGCTAATAATAATAATAATAAAACTTTGAGAGGGACGTCATAATCTAAACACCGAGACAAGCAGAAATAAAATACAGACAACACCAAAGGTGTCGCCTTGTCCATTATTTTATTTCTTCTTGTCTCAGGGTTTCGATTGTGATATTTCCCAACCAGCCCCCTGCATACTTTCGCTCCTTTGAGAGGGAGTAGCGTAGAAGTGTGACCATACCGTGGGTGCAACTGAGGCGTGTGACAGGAACCACGGAGGACAACGCCGATGGGCGCGCAGACAGCTGGTGGAGGACACTTCTAATCAGTTCTACTCTGATCTAATTTTTTGAGGGACGTTACCCAGATAATAGTTTCTGCTTGATATTTTAGAACAGACAGCCGAAGAGTAGCTAGGCTGGATAAGTCGGTTTTCTAAGCAACATTTTTTTTACATCTATAATTAACTAGCAGACTCAAAAACTCTTAGCCTTTCCACTCTGGTGAAGAAGGAAGACCAGCGGACCTGTACAATGGAGAGTAATGGCCGGCCGCAAGTCGGCAAGCCAGAGCGCAAAGGCTGCCGCTATCTATGAGCGACGGCGGCAACCAGATACGTGGCTTGCCGCCGTCGCTCATAGATGGCGGTAGGTGCCAAGAGTTCGGTGTCTTCATTTCTTTGCGGGAAACACGATCCTGGGGAAACTAGCCCTTAACAGCTCCGCTGTAATAAACCACAAAGTCGGACACAGCGAAGCAAAATTTCATGCAGTGCATGCACCTTTGCAGTGAGCGATGAATTCTCTTGGAGCACTTGCTTTACAGCAATGCCGGCAGCCACCGCACACTCAGCGATCAGGTTGTGGCCGCAGGCATGTCCGATGTCAGGAAGGGCGTCATATTCGCACATGAAAACGACCACTGGTCCTTCACCTGGTCAATGGGAAACAACATGCGTGTAAAGCAAATGAAAGTTCCCGACACTGACTGCACGGAGTACGGTAGAAAAAGTAAAACCCTGTTTTTTATATTTCGCGTAAATACAATACGCATCGCAAAAACTCTGAAGCTCCGTGTAAATCGGCCGCCAGCGGCCGATTTATACGGAGCTTCAGGTTTTTATACGTATAGAATGCGAAAATGTGAGAACATGACCTTACCTGCATGAAAAGTAAAACAGTAAAGCAAAACTTTTATTATCAGAAGTCCACCTGGGCCTAATATTCCTCGTACAAAAAGTAGCATGCCATTATGAGCATTTGCTAATTGTTTTCCGTAAAAAAGCAAAAACAAAAAAACGTCCGCATCAAAGGTAACTCGCTCTGGTAACTTTATTGTTGCAAAACTAAATGCGACAGACACCTACAATGTCATTCCTTGGTTTAAACAATGCTGGGCTTAGGTGGGCGTCGGCTCATATAGAAATGTAGTTTTACTGTTTTAGCTTTTCTTACAGGTAACGTCATTTTCCAGAACATTCGCTGTTCTATCACTGTTTACATTCATGCGGAGTTTCAGCTTTACACGCCTCGTAGTGTATTCATGCGGGCGCGAAAATCAAGGTTTGGTTTTGTTGCTGCTGTAGCAACGTGACGCAAAGATAAACTTGTCATTTTAGTGGGACACTTCGGTCAGTGACCGCTTAATAAAAAAGGCCCGCCTTATTATGTTTTCGTTCTTCGTATCGACTAATGCCGCAGCGGAGCGATAACAAGACCCGCCCTGCCTTTCTTAAACTGTCACATGGCTGTAGCTACCATAGATCCGTCCAACGGATCCGCATTTCGCTAATGTCAGAAGGAACACACGCCTAGAGAATTAGAGTGACGATGTGGGCGATGCTAGGCGAGTTGGTCCATGTTCAAGCAATAAACAGCACGCAAAACAACAAAGACGGGAGGCAAAGAAGTACGCAGGTCGAGATATTAAAACAATACAAAAAACAGCGCCCAAAAAGGCAACACGGGACACAAAGTGAAGAAGGACACAGGACCTACGCTGAGTAGAAGTAGAAGACAAGTAGTAAGAAGGACACATACGTGTCCTTCTTCTGCTTTGTGTCGTGTCCTTTGCGCTGTTTCTTTTAAATATGTCGTTCAACCAACCAGCCCAGCAAGGTGTCCTGTTACAGTACACAGGACGAGCG